>JAHWFP010102611.1:43293-56878 GCA_023313725.1 Lithobius niger | reverse complement strand
AAAGTGAGCGTAATGAGTAATTTCCAAGATCGAAGTGAATCAACAGCGTTTCAAAGTAATTCAGTTTATTTTGTGGAATGTTCTATGTATTTCATATTCGCAATTCTCAATGCCGGTAAGTTAATTGGCAAGCATCAAACTTAAAATTGGGGAACAACGAAACAATAGATGACATCTGAACCATCTATGGTGGCAATTAAACAAGTCATCGTGCAGATGTCGATCTATGAAAACTAAAAAAAAAGATGACATCAGCAAAAGATGCCATCAGACAATACAACAACATCTGAACTTTACCACGATGATCAGAGGTCATCGTTCAGATTTCAGCCTTTCATCAAATTTGAAAAACCATAAAAAATTGGATCGGCAAACAAAATTCAATTTTTTTTTGAGAGAGGGCATTGTAGTGTATGTTGCCCTCCCACCACATCATGTACTAATGCTCATTAGTGATGTCATTTGTGGTTGCCCACAGATGCATCGCTCCCTGCATTTTGTGTAATGGGCTACCTAGTCTAAACCAATGACTAGTTAGTCACCTGATATGTAACTGCTATAAATAGGCATGTAGCAGAATAAACACTGTCTCTTCCCCTGGCAATCATGTTACTTGCACTCTAGTAATAAGTAGGCTACGCTCCGTCACACAGATCTATTTGCTACCTCCGTCTGCAAGGGAAAGGAGTTCGCCTCCACTGAGGCAGACCGGATCCTCCGTTGCCACCATTCTTCCACTCACAAGTCCAATGAGGCCAAGTGGAAAAAGTGGCACTTTTGGTGCAAAGCCCGATCCCAATATCCTTTGGCTCCATCTGAAGCAGTTCTAGCATCCTTCTTTGAGGACTACTTTAGGAAAGGCTTAACCCGTGCAGCGATAAAGGAATACAGGTCATCTATCAATCCGTGCTCTCTTGAAAGAGGTACACACAATTGGTGGAAAGCAAGATGATCTTGCAACGCATGCTCACTTATGAAAATCTACATCCCAAGCAGGGGCGTAGCGACAGGGGGGGGGGGGGGCACCGTCTCCCCCCCACTCATTCTCCCAGTCGGCAAATTTGTGAAAAGAATTAAAACTGTCGGCGTACGTGCACTTTTTATTATTTGTTCACGCGATGAAATTAGAGTCGGCATTTCACCTTTGTTCATTTACTCTTCTCCCCATTCGAAAAATTCATCAAAGAAATTAAACTGTCTTGGCAATGCAGGAAGCAAAAAACGACTCGGCATTTCACCTTTGCTCATTGACTCTTTCTCAGTCGGCAAATTCCTCAGTTGTGTAAATGTTTTGGAGCAGAAAACAACATTTCGTAAGTCGTGTCATCGCTTCGTTTTTCTCTTTTCTGCATACTTTAACTTTTCTATGTATTGTCCGTCACTTCGTAACTAATCTTGGGCAAGGAATCAGTCACCGCACTGTGACCTACTGACACGTGCACCAGGGGTGGCACCACAGGGGGGAAAGGGAAGGGGGTGAGGACCCCCCGTCGGGGAAGCCTCCTTCCCCCCCCTGTCGGGGAGTAACTGAGATTGTTGTCGGGGAACAGCCGGAAGACTGAGTCAACATGACGACATAAAATCCGTACAAATTTTGGGGAAAAAAGCTGTAAATAGAGTTAGTTGGCCATAAGTTGAAACGTAAGCAACAGTACTTTTCAAACCAAATTATTCATTGTTACTTAATGTTAAAGTAAAAATATTTTTTAAATAATTTAAATTCATCAGTTAATTTATTTTGTAAAAAAAATGCATAATAAACAAACAGAATTTGGTCAGAATTAGGTTTTTACGACCTCTTTTGCTGAAGAATGTTGCAACAAACATCCGAAATTTGCTTAACGAGTGTGTTTCAAACATGTCTCGGGGAGCCGAAAATAGGCTCTTAAATAGCGTAAATACTTCAGCTTCCGAGGCTCTGCCCCGGACCCCGTTAGGGGGAGCTTACAGCACTCCCCCAGACCCCCTACCTGGTTTTGCCGGCCCTTTGCCAAAGTAGAACAAAGTTTAATAGAAGACGTTAATTTTCTTTGCCCCCTGTCGGGGAATCGTTAACCCCCCCCCTCAATCTGCAGTTGGCTGGCGCCACTACTGACGTGCACAATAGGGCTCTCCTCACTAAGGAAGTGGAGGAACGGTTTGTGTATTACGAAGTATTCATCACCACCTTGGTGAGTACTTACTAGTTGTACAGCCTTATGCCGACTGAAATTGATTGTCCCATCCCCCAAAAAAAAGTTTTAATAATCAAAACTTTCATTTGGAAAATCATTTCCGTGAAAGAATTTGGTACACACATAAATTTCCGTTTGAGGCATCAAAGCACGATGGTAAGCAAATTTAATTCATTCAGTTTTATTGAGGTTACGACTTCCTGTAAAAAATACGATTTCTAAATGCTAACACTCGACAAAAACTAAAACAGAAAAAAAATTGAATTTATTAGTAGACGTGCTACTATTTTTTTTTTTGGGGGGGGGGTGGTATCTTATTTTTGTCCGAATCATAATATTTTTTTTAACGACCTCTTCGAATTTTTGTAGCCTTTCCACCAAGTAATTAAATTAAGTGTTAAAGTCACACTATCAGAATAAAATCGTTAAAATAAGGACAATAATATGTACATTCATAGCAAAAGCACTATCGTATGGCACCACCTATAAAACCTGGCCTCTAGTAAAACGTACGTAGCTCGTTCCCTGATAGTAGTAGAACTTTTCCCTTGCCCTTTATTCAAAGAAGACATTCCCACCTTTCGAGTGAACCTGTTTGGGTCATCCATCTACATTAGAAACGACACAAAAGCATTTTAAAGCTGAAAATGAGCGAAAAATTGAACCGTAACTGTGATACCCAGCCACCAGTAAAACGGGCGTGGCTCGGTCGCTAATAGTGGTAGACCCTTTTCATTATACCCTTGATTCAAAGAAGACAGTCCCACCCTTAGATATAAACAACTGATATACAAACTGCTTTTGTGTAACACTGACGGTTCTTGCATAATAGGCCAAGTGGCAACAAATCGAGTAATGGTTGGGCCCAATTTTGGTCGCCATCTTTAATGCTCAAGGTTTATAGCCTGGCACCCTTCAGAAACTTTAAGTGCACATTCTTTTGAGTACTTGCCAGCAAAAAACTGCCCTCACAATGTAAGGTACATTACAATTTCTTTTGTATATCAATATGTATATTACATGCATTTTTTAACTATAATATTCAAACTAAGCCTATTTTATTCCAGGAAAACGGCAGCTTTTTCCAGTAAGGATCAACCATGAAACCTTTTGTTGCAATTTGTGGTGGGAAGTCACGGATTTACTAGCCTAATGCTGCGCGTTTATATGGGGCGTCCGAGATCGTTTGGCCATTTACGTAGAAATAAAATTTCTAAAATTATGGGGGAGAATGAGACAATGTCTTCCCTAGCTCATAGCCCCCCACCACCACCACCACCGCCACACAGCTTCCCCAGTATGTGAAGGGCTAAACCATTCAAAAAAATGTGCGATGGAAGTCGGCAAATCTTAGGCCACAGTCGGATTTTTTGAGCCTGCGTCCCCCTTCTTACTAAGGCTTCGTGTAAGGAAATTAATAATGGCTTAATTAATATTCATAAATTAAGGTTACGATATAATTGCATAATATCATACATTTATTAAAATGCATGAGCCGAGTATTTATTCGGATAGATCAAAACAACTCCAGATAGCAATTATAATTGGGAGTCCTTCTTCAAAGATGACCGAGGTGCGGCAAGATCATTTGAGACTGAACAAGTGTAATTATACCTATTGTTAGAGTTTAAAGGATGGCATTACCAGCTGACATTATTTACGTCAGTTTCGTAGAACCTAAATGACTTTCCAGAAGTAGATTTAATTACGATAAGATCGTCGCTCATGATCGATCACTTCGTGGAATAACAATAAGTCCCTCCCACACGGGATGGCGGCATATACCTTCAAAGCGCCGCATACGGGGAACAATTAATGAACCCGAAAGCAACAATAGAATGATTGACATGCGTAGAGGTCCCATTTGGCGATAAGGGCCCATGCTGTCCAAATGTTACTATATTTAGCATTTCGATAATAAATCAATACTACAATGGATCGATCATGGCCGATAACGCCACAGTATTTAAGCCGAACCTCGGAATGCGTGATATCATCCAATCATCAGCCGCACAACAGTTGTTAACTAGTTCACGCCAGTCAAATTCTGAAGGCTGCGATCCAGAAGTACGCCAGGCAGATTGCCGTGCCGGGTTAGCGACGAGGCTTCACCGCCTAGCTGAGCCGTGGGCCGATGGCCGCACTCAAGTTTCTATTATAGAGCTAAGTATTCTGACTCATTTGCAATAGCTAAGATTGTTTATGCTTAACTAGTACTATCCGTACGCTACTAAATTAACCCGAGATTCCTTTAATTTAACTCAGAGAATATCATAATGATTAGGTTTACCGCTCGACTTAATCTGTAATGCCATTCATTCGACTCATTGCCGATAATTGTAATCATACAATCAATTGATTTAATTGGCCATATGTGGGGTCAATATTATGTACAGCGGAGTGTTGATTAAAGGCCCAGTATAATTGGATGTTTGCTTATTATTTAGCCTACCTATTTTATGTTTAATAGTGTTTTATACAATTATTTGCCCTTATGCCATCCTAGACGATGATGTTTATTCTGGTCAATGGTCACTGGAATAGAACATTACATTCGTTACGCCCCTGATCCTAAAACGAAACAGCTTTTTCCTAGATGGAACCTGCCATTGGTCATCACGAGTCCGAAAATGCTTCATGTGAGCCCCTTCACTCAGCGTCTCTGTTACACCTTTCACAAAGACTGTTTTCCTGTTGACACTTGCCTCGGCAGCCAGGCAGAGTGAACTCGTAGCTTTCTCAAGGGAAGATGATCACGTGCTCTTTGCTAGGGACCGGAGTTCGGTGAAGGTGACATTCCATGCCCAATTTAGGACGAAGAACTTGAAGGTCTGATGTGGCCCCTCAGCCAGTCGTTATCAGAGCCCTCAGCCGTTTAGCGGATTTAGGGGGACGGAAAGGACACAGTGCCCAATGAGGACCCTATTTCGATAGGACCAAGGCCCCCAAGTCGAAGAAGACAGGCGAAGAAAGTCGAGTACCTCCAACAGCGCTTTTTCTGCAAGCTGGAGCCAATGGTGCTCTTAACCCTATCCCGTTGACTCTATTCAAGTTGGATAAATGGATCAGCAGTGTCATGAAAAGAACTTATGACCTTGGACCCACCGTTGGGATCTACCATCCGAGCTACGGCCGCACGAACTAAGAGCCCTGACAGCCCGCTGGTCGTACGGTGTAGGAACATCTCTGGATGAAGTTGTCGCGGCGTGCTCGTGGAGAAGTAAGAGTACGCTCATAACACACTATATTCAAGTGGGCTTAATTAGGTGAAAGCCCATATTATGACGGGTAGAAAGGTTGGATGCTAGCGTCGGCATAAACAATGTGCAAACATGGTCAGTGGTGATTAACTTTGAGTAACAGTGATTTATAGTGATTTGACATGATTGCAATTTGACAAATTGGTGCTCATCACAGTGGTCAAGGAATGACTCAGTGAAAAGTGAATGACACTTTGTGCGCACGGATGAACCCTGATGAAAAGAATGAAAACTATTTTTTAAGAATAAAAGATGGGTAGTTTTCATTATTCCATCTTAGAATTATAGAGTTCATGAGTTGTCAATTTGAAATGTGCCTTTTTAAATCTCAAAGTTTAGTGTATTTGAGCTACCCCTCCGTCCTATATGACAAAGTCAGCACATACTGAAGGTTAGTATTTTGTAGATAGTAAGAAACGAAAATTTTAACGAAGCTTAAAATTAGTTTTTTCTATCCTAAAATACTTACCTTCAGTAGAACTCACCCAACTTCCCCACTCGCATCGAACCCATTAAAAGGTGGATGTGGTCAGAATGGGATCAAAACGAAATGAACACTAGAGCCAATATAGGAGGCGACTACAGTCCTCCTTGTGGGTGGACGGCAAAACTTAAAAGTATTGAGATTTTAAGGGATGGTTTTAAATTTGTCTCGGGCAGTAAATAAAGCAAATCAAAACGATTTAGCACATACTGAAGGTAAGTATTTTAGGATAGTAAAAACTAATTTTAAGCTTCTTTAAAATTTTTGTTTTTCCTTATTAAAGCAACTGAATTACGATTGGTGAAACCTCCAAATGAAATCGGATGTAACAAGTTATACAAACTGACTTGGATCCCAGCAAAGTGGTCCCGGCTTGCAGTAAACCCAGTCATGAATTCAGTTATGAACCCAGTTATGAACTAAACAGTTCAATTTAAAATAGACCATGCGAGTTATTAAAGTAATTTTAATACAACAAACGTCAAAGCCTATTCCAGTGATCTTTGTTCTACATAAGCTTATCAGGTTACGATATAAGTTGTTAAAATAAAACCATTTGCCAAACAGCAAAATATCGATAAAATTAAAGGGCCCCTGTTTCTCCCACAGTGTACAAGTTCTTTGCATCTTTATTTTTTAACCTGGACCCCAAGTTTAAACAAACAGCCCCAAATGCCCAAAATTGGAAGGGGTGAGGACAGATATGAGTTATAAATTGGCTACTTCTTCACACTACATTAGTTGCCAAGCTAATCCCACCGACTATTACTTCAGACTTTAAATGAAAAACTTGATATTACTACGGTTTGTAGCATTGGTCAGGTTTTCAGTTAACCTTTGATCTAACACTCGGTGGGATTAGCTTGGCAAGTAATTAAGGGTAGCCATTTTTGTTTTGATATCACTACTTTGATTGGCCAAAACTTGGCAGGTTATCACGCTTGTGGGTTTTGTTCGTCATGTTAACAAAAATTCTACAGTTAATTAACCACAGTTTGCCTGAATCACAGTAAACCTGTGGTTACAAACTGGTGACAGATGGTGGGATCTTTTAGACTCGTACTCGTGTTACTCTTACATGGTACTGTGTATGCTGTCTCATCATTTATCTTTACTTTATTACAGTAAATCAGCAGCAGAGGGTCTAAAATCCTTGATCCAGTATCATCCATCTGTAGCTGCTGTCAATATATTGCCTAATTGTATGGATGCTATTACAAATGGTGAGTAAATCATTGTTATTATTGGAAACTGCTTGATGTATTAACTCAGTCATTATAAGTTAGATGTTGATGTGATGCACAACTGAACAATCTACTCCATTCTGGCCCGAATGTAAGGCGGCTCAAATATAAAACAAATTCCAAGTTTGGGCTTACAAATTATAATAAACAAAAAAAAAAGGATAAATTTTCTCTATTCCAAGATGGATTACATTCAGCTAACACTATGGCAGTGACACTGTTTTAAGTAGAGTTGATATCCCTAGTATAATTAAGCTGAAACCGATTCAAAATCAGTTTTCGTTTACGAGTTTGTTTACCATTATTGACCAAAAACTACACTATTTCAAAGTTTTTCACCTCTTAATAGTTTGTGGTGTGCTAATTTTTCGAAAGACGTAACACTAAATTCTGTTCACGACGTCTTTCTTCTTCAGGCCTTCTTTTGGCAGTTCTTTGATTGATTTTACATTGGAGTGGACGAATTTTGGAGCGTCTTGAGGTCAGCGCTCGTGATCACTGATCTCTACGACGCATGATGTGTGCGTTGCTGGTGTTTTTGGTGGCGGCGTTGTCGATTTTCCATTTTTTGTCGAGGAGACTTTGTATTTTTGGGTGGACTTGTTGGTTAATGGTGGGGTGGGAAGGGGGTTAGTGGTTCATAAGGGGAGTATTTCTATTTTCGAGATGGTTTATGGAGATTGATAATGCTCTCAAATGGCTGTCATTGCTCGACGCCACAATCCTGGACAAGGACTTTGAAATAGCGTAGTTTTCCGCCAATAATGGCAAGTAATAGTATTCAAAGTAAAATGCCTCACAATTGTCTGAACGGAGGTTGTTTACTTATCAGTGTATTTTTTTATTCTTTTAACACATTTTTAAAGTTTATTTTTAGGTACGTTTTTCTTTTTGCTAAATTATTCGAAAACTGTTTGCGCTATTGACTAGTTATTACAGTAGCATCAACTGACGACTTTCAAAAAACGATTCAAATGACGTATTCTAACTTCAGAATTGATAAAAAATGTGGCCTAGTTATGGAGTTAAACACAAATGTTAGACTGGTACGAGTTCCAAAAAAAACATGCTGTCATATTTTGGGCCAGTACTTAAACTCAAACTTAACAAAATACACAACCAAAGCCAAGCTTTTACGGTTGGAAGAGCAGAGATAGTTCACTGCTTGGCAGAAAGTGTTTTGTGATAGGCTGCCTTCCAGCCATTAACAGATCTGGCTTCAACAACATTATGAGGAAGCCGGTTTTAGTGGTCAATCACACAATACGAAAAGAAGTGCTTCCCGACATTGGTGTTCTGTTCTCACGTGTGCATTGTTACTTGAGGAGGTGTTCACAAGTGACAACAGAGGGAACCAAGTGGAAGTACCCTCTAGCCTCAGTGCGATCATTCCGTTCAGAATTTTGTATGTGTGAAGTAGGTCACTGTAGTGGGGTGCTGTGGGTTCAGAGTAAAGCAGATGAAAGCCGATTTGCAACTCTTGAACATTTATTTTACAATTACTTCATTACATGTGCGAGAGAGCAAGGCTCACTTCTTCTCTCGTGTGTATCGAGAACTTCATATGCATCTTTACAATACTGATCTAGATAGTGCATGGTGCGCTACTACATCCCTCGTTTTTTTGGAAGAGGCAGCCGCGTAACATACATAATCATTAAATCTTTGTGGTGGTTGTCTGACTCTGACAGGTCTGTTTACATTTACATTACCTTCAGTAACATTTACATTTGGTATGAAATCATTTTCACTGAAAACATTTTCATCTACATATGCATTGCATGGCCTAAAATTTGGATTACACAATTTTAGGTAGGTATTGTTTCTTATGATCTCTCCTCCTCCTTTTTTTTTGTAAAATACATGTATTGTGTTTTAGTTGTTTTACTGAAACAAAATGTTTAGTACCGAATGTTGACATTTCCAAATGTCCACGGAATCTGCTTAACACACAGTTTATCACCTGGTTTGAAGTCAGACGAGTCTTGTCCGCATATGCTTTCTCATCTGCTTTCCTTGCATGATCCTTTTGAACAGCTTCCATGACTTTTGGATCTTTACACATTTGATCTACTTGTGGCAGTTTAGTTTTCACACTATACCTGAAAATTACTTCGGACAGTGTCATTTTTGTCGAGCAATGAGGTGTCCTCCTGTACATTTTTAGAAAATGAACGAGTGCTTTTGACAAAGACATGTTTTCAATTCGTACAGCTTTAAACGATTTTAAGAATACTTTGTTAGTCGTTCAACTTGGCCATTGGCTTGCACCCAGTATGGAGTTATTTTCCTGTGTGTAATTCCAGATTCTTTTAAATACTCTTTAAATTCTCTTGAAGTGAACTGAGGTCCATTGTCTGACGTTAGTTCTGAATAGGGATTGACCGGAGCCGGTACCGGAGCTGAGTACCGGCCGATACTAGCAGTACCGGCACCGGTACAGGTGCCAACATCTACAATCTAGTCGGTACTAGCACCGGCCAAAATTTGGTCAATTCTTAACGATGTGCTTCCATTATTTATTTATTCAAGTACTTGAAGAACTTTTATTTACTATCTTATTTACCTTTAGTTATTTAAAGAATTCAGATGACTGTAAAACGTTAGTAGCGTAACTTGACCATCCATTGCAAGAATAGTATGTTTTGGAACTCAGGAACAAGGGTCATCACCGGTCAGCAATAAAAATGTGCAAATCAAAAATCCAGCTTAGTGGTACTGGGGGTTGATGATCTTATGATTTTATGAATGAATTAAAAAGTTTTTCAAAATTCATTGTATTTATAAAAATTATAATTAATTTGACACAAAAATGAAAGTTTTAATTATTCACTGCGGTGCTGTGCTGTGCTTGCTTGGCTCTATCAGATATCGGTAGGGTGCTCTAAACGCTGACAACCGGGAAAAAGTAACCGATAATAGGCCACAAAAAAAATTGTAAATATAAATTAAATTGTTTTTCTTTATATATTTATTACAAAGGCTGTAAAGAGTTTACTTTGTTAGTGTAACAATATATATTTACTCTTATTGAGTATTTATAGTTGTCAAACTCTAGTTTGCACATTACTGGTAGTAGGTGCACCTTTCAGTTACCAACTTTAAGAGCCATTTGTCAACATCCGTTTTTCCAGGGAAGGTCCGGCGCGCTGCGCAGACAGGTAGCGGGTCTTCATGCGATGTGCGCACCACGTCACACAGGCAGCAGGCGCTGGCAAGCAGCGTTGATTTAACATGGAAAAATGCGGCGTAGGCTCTTCCCCGAAGTTGGTTCTTCTATCATCGTTTCGTAACTTTTTTTAAACATCGGAATTGTTTCGCAGCGAGGATAGCAAATAAAAGCAGCTCGGCAATAAAGTATTTGTTTGTTTACAATAAAGTGGAATAAAGACACCTTTCGAGAGCAAAGCAGTTTTTGCTTTTTTTGGCTTGTACACATAAGATGAATAATAAGAATGGGCACTTTTTGTTTTTTTTCTTTCTTTTTTTACAATAAAATTGGAGTTGATTGTTCCAAAAATGTCTTCTGTTAGGGAATTGAAGTAAGGAAAAAGTAATGAGAGGATCTTGGGTGCTAAATCTAGACTATTTTTTTAAATGTTGTTTGATTTACATCGTCACTAACTTAGCATATAATCGTATCACAGGTTATTGGTTTATTTGCTTTCAAGACGGTAGCTAACCGAAAAGGGGGGGGGGGGAGACAAAAGAGGTGCATGAAATAGCTTACCCAATTTCGTTTTATTTATCTTATTTAGTATTTCGGTAATTTTTTTTCTTCAGTAAGCTTCTTTGGCGTGGTAATGGTACCGATTATGGTTAGGTTATATACATATATAATTTTTTTTTCGGGGTGAGGGTTTGTAAAACAAATATTTCTGCCCTTGGGGGCCCCCCCCCCCAAAAAAAAAATATTTTTACCTACGATTCTGGAATTCCAAGGCGTATTCCAAGTCAACATTTTTATGAGTTACAATGCATCAAACAATTTTTTTTCAAACAACTCGTGTTACGCGTTGGTATCCTGAATGAAAACAAAGGAAATTGAACAAGCAAGAATATAAATACATTTTAAGAGTGATTAAAGCATGTCTGTAAAGGTAACAAAATTGATTATGTGCTGTTCTATCATTTGTTTAAAATTGGTGTTTGTGTATGTTTTAAATTTGCAAAATTTTCTTTGAAGTATTATTTTACTTGTGTGTGAAGGAATATATAATTACAAATATCTTGTTTATTTGTTGAATCGAGATTTGTCTGCAGAAAACCTATGTTTTGTAAGCTAGGACATGCACTCATTGCCCTACTAAGAAGCCAGATGAGGGGAATGATTGTGCAAGGGATGGGGAAAGAAACGCTAGTTAAGAGAATTGAGGGTGGGATGAAACTGGTCAGGCGCGGTTTTGGATCCGATTTCTCAGTTCCGCGTTTTGTGTACGCGAGAACAAGAACATTCATCAGGCTCCGACACTTAAATACAAAGGCCAAGATGAAAAGAGCGAAAGAATCAAGCAAACGAAAGGCCCGCAAGTGGCATGCCTCTTCAAAGTGAAGACATTCTTCGGTGAACTTTCTGGCATACAGTTCATATTTTATGTGTTTTATTAATCCCATATCTTAAATATTGCAGTTTTTTTGTAGTTGGGGGAGGGTGAGGATAGACTTTTATTTTTTAGTCGTTATTAAGCAGTGTATTATGCAGTTAGGACATTTAATTAATTTGATTGCTGCATTTAATATACTCTTCACTTTATGAATAATTTCGTTATTATTATAATTATTATTCGTGCAGCAACTGCGTGTAATTAGTAATTTTGTCCTTACATTGCTATCAAAATAGCGTTTAAATAAAATTGTATTACAGCAAGCTTTTCCAAGTTAAATAATTTTATTATTATTTTTTTTTTACTGAGTTGGATAGTTTTTTTCCCCAGTTGGATAAAGTATATTCTGTGCACCCCCTTCCACTTCTCTAATTTGAAGTAATTTTATGTTTAGGTCTACTGTATTGCAGGGGATAAATTCTCCCTTAAGAGGAAACCAAATTTGCGACTACAACACTCACTTTTAGCCAAACGTAGTTTAAAACAAATAAGTCAACAATGTTAAATTAATCTAGTCATTTCATCAGATTTACACCATACTCTCAAAAAGTTTAAACCACTTGACACAAAAATTCATGAAGGGTCCCAATAATTAAAAAAAAAGTTAAACGTTTTCGAATTGTTAGTTTTTCGAAACGTGTAATTCAGTTAACTATTGTCATTTTAAAATTCCTTTTCATTTTTCGTAGCTTATTGCACAAGTTTTGCCCTCCAAACTTAAAAGTAACAGGTGAAGTACATAGATAAAAAAATAAAATAATAACACTGAGTCAAACTTGCATGCTATAGTTAAAAACGTGGGATGAGAAACGCAAAACATATGCTCTGTGTTGCGCGCATAGCGTGTTCGCTCTGTTTGCCAGCGCCAGCCGTTCCTGCTTCCTGCATGACGTCATCGCCCGAGGCGTTTTGAGCTCGTGGCGCAGCAAGCCTTACCTAGTGTAGAGAGAAGATAATCAAGATACCTTGCCGTTTTTCCTTTGCCATCGTTTATAATCCAAGCAACTTTGAGTTTAAGCTAGTTTCAAATCTGTCTGAATGAGATTTAGGAGCTGCCAATCATAGATATTTATGTTTAAAAGTTAATTCATGGAGATTCAAGAATCTGAAATGGAAACTTACTCACTTAATCTAAGCCTTTTTCCGTGTTGGTAGTGGGCCAGAAAGATTGATGATTGGGGGTGGTTTTAAACCATTCGTTCGTAAGTTGTGTGACGTTTGGAAAAGTTATGAGTTATAGAGGAGGGGGGATTATAATTGTTCATTGCCCTTAACCACTTTTTTACTTGACCATATTTTGAATTAATAGGATACAGGTATTTTTGGTGGGTGGTGTGGTCCTGGAACCCTCTCCAATTTGACAATTGATTTGAAATGGAGTGCGAGTATGATACTTCAATAAATACGCCCAACATTTTTTTTTTATCTGTGCTGACATTTAGGTAGTCACAAGTACTGATACTGATCAGAACAGTTTTCAGTGGTATGCAAATCAGTTTAAGATTATTACTACAATGCTGACAAATGGAAACAGCCCTCCTTCCCTTTAATGTGTTACCTTTTATTTTTTTTTTTACAATAAATCATGGTTCCATACGTTCATTTTTATTTTGGAACCGGTACCGGTACCTGCAGGTGCCAAAAGCTGCAAGGACCGGCACCGGCAGCTCCGGTCGATCCCTAGTTCTGAAGGATAGCCAAATCTGCTAAAAATTGTCTCTAATCATTCAATTCAACGCTTGAGGTTACTGTTTTGGTTAGGTGGGCTTCAGGCCATTTTGAACAATAATCAGGGGTGGCGCCACGCCGCCCCCCCCCC
>JAHWFP010102611.1:0-43193 GCA_023313725.1 Lithobius niger | reverse complement strand
GGTCAGGGAGTTACCGAGATTGTCGTCGGGGAACAGCCGGAAGACGAAATCTACATGATGACATAAAATACGTAAACATTTCGGGAGAAAAAAGGTCAAACTACAGTTGCCGTTTTGTTTGCCAGTAGTCCTACTGTTGCTGCCTCATCACCTCAATAATATTTAAAAGCTGTCTTAGTTAATGCAGAAAAGTTAAGTAAATATGTATAAAGCTAAACTTGTTAAGGATTCTAGCTTGAATTCATGATACCAATGAACTGAGTGAAAATCGTGTACAGTAAGTTGCTAAACTGAAAATTGATTTGCTGCCTTAGACCGTCAACGCCATGATATAACAGACATCTTAATTATGACACACGTTTGGGATGCCAACGCCTTACCAGTTATTTCTAAAAGGAGAAGGCCCGATTTTAAAAGCCCAACACACAATGCGAAGTTAGTGAGGGGTCAAACACACCTCAAACAAACGGAGCAATAGCATCCCAGTGGTCAAGAGTCCCGGCCTCCCAACCAAGAGGACGCAAACTCAATTTCAGCGTCTAACCAATACAGAACTAAAACAAAATTCACTGTGTTCACAAATGGCCGTTTACCTTTGAGGTCCGACTGTGTGTTCTTGCTATAGTTATAGCCGAAACGTCGGCTAAATTTGTACAGAAAAACTTTCCTTCCAAGTTTTTGTCAGTTGAAGTCTGATAACAATTAATTCCATAAAAACCGAGCAAAGAATTAAAATTGAAGAATAGTTGATGGTTTAATTTGCTAGTAGCTCTTTTCCACTTAGTCCATCTCCGCCGTGATTTAAAACTAATTCTCAGTTCATTCAGGAAATCATCTGAATTTTCTGCCATTTGAAAAGTAAGCAACAATGCTTTTCAAACCTAAATTATAAGTGTTTGTTAACGTTAAATTAATTTTTTGTTAAATTTAAATTCACCAGTTAATTTAATTCGTAAATAAAATATATAAAAAAAAATTTGGTCACAATTAGGTTTTTACGACCTCTCATTCTAAAGAATTTTTACGAAAAACATCCAAACCTTGCTTAACAATGTGGTGCAAACGTATCTCGGGAAGCCGAAAATAGGCCCTCAAATAACGTAAAATGCGTCGGCTTCCGGGGCTCTGCACCGGACCCCCGCTGGGGGAGCTTATAGCGCTCCCCCAGACGCCCAAGCTGGTGTCGCCGGACCCCTGCTAAAGTAGATCATATTTCAGTAAAAAAAAATGTTCAGTTTCTTGGCCCCTCCCACCGTTGGGGAAGCATTGCCCCCCCTTCCTGGAGTTGGCTGGCGCCACTACTGACAATAATCAACTACTACAATCAAATATTCTCCAGTGTTAAAGGGCAATTACATCCATTTTGACATGCATGTTTGACTTTTGGATCACTTACACAATAACTAAACACAAGAATTGCGGTAAGAATACGTTACTTACGTCCGATATAACAATTTAATTACTGCATCACCAAAACACGACACCTTAAAAAACCACAACAAAAACACATTTTCCACCCTCGGAGAACACAAAAAGGTCCTACACTTGAATTTTCGGTGAGTCGCCTTTAGCCTTCATCAGAAGTTGTGCACGAAAATAAATTAAGTCACATCACAGCACCGAATTTCTTCCTGACGTTTAAACTCCCGCTAGTCTGCCGAACCACTGATCTGTATGTCGCGTGGAATCTGAATTTTCCACTGCTTATCCAGATTGGCTCCAAGCTCTGGCTGAATGAACTGGTTGATGTTGGTGTAGCTTGGACTTACAAGATTCATCAGTGGCTTGTGGTTTGCTTCGAATCTGTAGATGGCGAGTGATCCACCCTTTTGTGTTCTCCGCGGGTGGTAAATGTGTTTTTGTTGTGGTTTTTTAAGATGCCTTTTAAATACCACTGTGACTACCGGTTGCCAGTGTTTTCGAAAACACGACACGGAGATCGCCATTGTTTTGCTGAAACGCTCAGAAAATTAATGCTGACAGATGTCACTTTTCGATTTCGACTCGCAGCCGATTAAGGTAGCTGTATTGACTGTGAGGAGCTCAAGCGTCTGGTGGCCTTAGCTGGCCGGCAGTGTAGTGGCCAGCTAAGGCCGTCAGACGCTTGAGCTCCTCACAGTTAATGCAGCTATCTCAATTGGCTGCGAGTCGAAATCGAAGAGATCCGTCTGTCGGCATTAATTTCTACGCGTTCCAGCAAAACAATGACTATCTCCATGTCGTGTTTTGGTGATGCAGTAATTAAATTGTTATATCGGACGTACGTAACGTATTCTTACCACAATTCTTGTGTTTAGTTATTGTGTAAGTGATCCAAAAGTCAAACATGCATGTCAAAATGGACGTAATTGCCCTTTAAAGGGATCACAGATATCAATTGCTACAGTATGCCATGGGCTGTTTACCCAGTCTGTCACCTTTATTGTTTCTGGTGTAGCACTACTACCTATTAGTTGACATTGTTTTACTAATTCATCAACATCACGATCTAGGCTAGGCCACCATACTTTAGTACGCATGAATGCTCTTGTTTTACTGGTGCCTTGATGTGATTCGTGAGCAATATTCAACACTTTTTGTCTTAGCTGTTTAGAAACTACAATTCTGTTACCTCTTAACAGTATACCATCATTCCATGAAAGTTCCTCTCTTATTTTGAAATATACTCTCTTTTTATCCCAGTTACCTGTAGATTGTGGAGTTCTGGGTCAACAGAAGTTGCCTCTCTTACCAAGTTAAGTGTCTACAGCTTTAGGAACTGCGTGTTCTGTAACAAAATTTACATACATAACAGAGTCATGCTCTAACTTTTTTGATTTTTTTGTCTGTTGCTTGTCAACATTTATTAACCTTGACAGAGAATCTGCAATGTTGTTTACACCTTTGCTATACTTAAAAGTAAAATTGTATGGCAACAATTTTAGTACCCATCTTTCAATTCTGGCTGAAGGTCTGGATTTTGACGAGTAAATCACCTCTAATGGTTTGTGGTCTGTCACTACCGTTAATTTACATCCGTACAAATACAAGTGAAATTTTTCACATCCCCATACCAATGATAAAGCTTTTTTTTCCATTTGCGAGTACTTAGACTCCTAATCTGTCAGTACTTTGCTTTCAAAAGCTACGGGGTAAAATATGCCATCCTCACCTTTCTGTGTCAGAATCGAGCCTAAGCCTACTGGACTTGAATCAACCATGAGCTCTGTTACTTGTTTAGGATTGAAAATTGCTAAACTCGCTGAGTTTGCTACTGCTTCTTTGAGTTTATCAAATGCTGTTTGATGTTTAGACTCCCATTCCCAGTCTTTCCTTTTGTTAGTGAGTTCTCGCAACTCTGCAGTTAGGATAGCTACATTAGGAATGAACTTTGCACAAAAATTAATTAAGCCTATTAAACTTCTAACCTCGGTCACCTATTTAGGTGTTATAGCAACTTTGACAGCTTGTATCGTGCCATCAGTTAACTGAACACCTTTTGATGAAACAAGATAACCCATGAACTCTAATTTGTTCACACCAAATTTAGATTTCGATCTGTTGAGTGTTAGCTTCTTTTCTTTAAGCCTAGTTAGTACAGCATTGTGTTCTTCTTGATTTTTTCCATAAACAACTGTGTTGTAAGAAATGTTTTCAACACCTTCACATCCTTTTAGGGCTTCTCTTGCATGGTACTGAAACACCTCTGTTGCGATATTTAAACCAAAAATTAGTACCTTGTACCTGTACGCTCCAAACTCAGTTACGAATGTTGTTATGGCTCTACTTTCTTCATCTAATGCTAGTTGATGATAACCACTTGTGAAATCTATTTCAGAAATTACCTCAGCACCATCTAGCTTTTGGATAACTTCATCAACCAAAGGAATTGGATATTTTTGTACTTGTACAACTTCATTAGGAATTCTCGCATCCAAATAAATTCTAACAGTACCATCATTTTTAGGTCTTCCACAAGTGGTATTAGCTATGGGGTTGGTCCTTCAACTCTTTCAATTATGTCTGCAGCAAGCATTTCAATTTGTTGTTCAACTTTTTGACAAACATAGTATGGCGTACGCCTTAAAAGTTGTGCACCAGGTTTAGCATCACTTTTTAAAGGAATGTGTACTTCACAATCTTTCAACTTACTGTGATGCTTGGCTATAATTGAACCATTTGATCATCTGATCCTAAATTATCACCACTTGCCATGTGCACTAGGCCTAACATTTCTGAACTTGTTTTACCTAGTAGCATGGGTAGTCTCTATCAATAATTACAAATGTGATGTTTATTTGTTTACCATTAACCATAACCGTAGTAGTTAATGTCCTAGTTAATGTCCTAGTTAAACTGTCCTAGTTTTAATGGGTCTGCTCTGCTATATGAAAACACTCTTCCATTTGTTGGGTGGATACAGTCACTTGCTTTTTTGGCACTATGAAAGTCTCGTTTTGTTATGACACCCACCGAAGCTCCTGTGTCTGAGATGAACCGAATTTGCTTCTTGCCATTGACTGTTGCTTCTATTTGGTGACTATTTTTCCCATATATTGAAAAATTTAAATAATCATTGTCGCAGCTTGCTTCCTCGGTGAGTAGATTAACTTGCTTCCGATTTTTATCTTTATCTTGGCCGGTTTTCCCACCAGCTGACTGCGTGTTTGAGCCAGGTTGCATTTCATCTTTAATTTTCGTTTTGCACTTTTTCGCAAAATGTCCGACTTTTTTGCGTCTTGTACACGTTTTATCAGGAGCAATTTCATAATCTCTCGAGTAATGTCCATCGTAGCCGCATCTAAAACATAGCCCCGTTTTCCTTTTTGATTTACGTTAGCTTGACTACCGCTCGCTTTGACCTTGACGTGGTTCATTTGTTGATCGGTCGCACTTTCCTGGGTATCAACGGACTTCCAGGTGCTTCCTGAGGTTGTGATGGAATTCCTGAACGATTACATCATTCAAAAACACCCTGAATTACCCCTGTGGAACCGCTATGTCGATGATGTCTTTGTCATGCCCCACACTCACAAACGGGCCACCATCCTCCAAGATTTGAACCAATGGCATCCTGCCATCCAATTCACAGCTGAAAATGAAGTGGATAAGATCTTACTTTCCTTTATGTTCAGCTATACAGGAATCACAAGAATATAACTTTTGAGCCATACCAGAAGCTCTGCCATTCCGGCGGAGCAATACCCTTTACCTCCTGCCACCCATGTCACCAACTTCGTGCCATCCTTGCCAATGAACTGAGCAGAATGATTGAACTGTCATCGAACTTCACCCTTGCCAAAAAAAACAACAGGCTAAGGTTAAAACCAAGTTTTGCTGTTGCAATACATGACCAGACTCATCAACCGTGTGAAGAAAAGAGCTTGGCAAAAAGCCAAACTGAGAGGACCAAGACAACCACCACCTGACAAGCCAGGTCCTGTTGAAGTTATCGCCTTTCTCACAGGATGCAGTGAGCAAATCCACCAAGTGCTCAAAAAGCAAGGTGTGACTTGTTTCCATCATTTTCCACTAAGTCTCAATAGTTCCAAAGAGAGGTCCATGACGGCCCCCTCCCCCCTCCCTCTCACTCCCTCCCGCAACCCGTCCATCAGACCACCCCTGTTGCTTCCCCCACCCAGGTACGCAACAAGGAGCAAGACAAAAACTTGCTGTTTCACTGATCCCCCTCCACTACCCCCACCCACTCCTCATCACCCCCAAACCCTCCTTCTTTGCCCCCTGCCCACCTTCAGTTCATTCCAGTGGTGGTATACTATATCCCATATGAATCCTGTAACGCCATCGACATTGGCAAAACCAAACGTCAGCTACAAGAAAGAGTGAAGGAACATGTAGTGAAGACCCTCAACGAAATTTTGAAAAACGGCATTGCCGTTCACCACAAAAACACACGTCATGCGATTTCTTGGAATGAAACCTCTGTGCTACTCAAGTCAAACTCCCTCAACCACTTGAGAGCTCTAGAATCTTTGGCCATGAAGCGTTTTCAAAAACAGGGAGTCTCTTTGATGACCATCGTTAGTGCAGCGTTCAGCAAAATTGATCGACTTGAGCGCCCCAGTCTGGCCTCCAAGCTTAACCAACAATGGAGTGTCCAGATGCAGCAACTTATAAAGATCAGTAATGACATAGCTCTAGCACGTGGTTCAAGATGAACGTCGTCGCCAATGTGAAGGAAGTTTGTTGCTGTTTTGTGAGCAGACTTCTGGAAAAGGTGGTCGGATAAACCACCGAACATTTAAGAAGAACTTTGTTTAGTTATTTGTGTTAAGTGCAAGCGCAAGAAATGATAGCACGTCTGCATTAAAATTCATGCAACTCACTTTAAAAATGCAGTAGAGGATTCATTTTTTTTAAACAGCTCGTAATACTTAGGCCTTAACTCGAATATTCACATACAGAAATTATAGGCATATTTTTTGGGGAAAGAAATAGCAAATGTATTACAAATCAATAAAATCAAACATAGTCCTGGCTTTGAGAGCAATTTTGACCAACTTTATATGCTGAAAGGGTACTTTTTATTGCATAAACATAATGATCTATCTGTTTTCTTTCTTCACATCAAAAATGAAACAAAAATGTGTGAAATTTCTCGTGTATGATGTCTGAAAATTACCACTGCAGTCGCTGGTTGCCGTTATTTTCGATCGCATGTACTATGTTCTTTATGGGACAGTTCTTGAAATAGACATGCGCGGCTGCTTTGCGAGCTGAAAATGCTGAATTGTTTTGGATTCGAGAGCTCTAAGATAGGATATATTGCTGGATTGGACTTCAGAAGGACTTGTGCCCTCCCCCGCACAATGTTGTTTGGTTTCGATGAAATGGGCCGCCACCCCATTTTTCTTGTCTTTTATAATTTACTTCTAGCTGGTATCAGCATTAACACCCGAACACTAGATCGCATCAGCAGCAGTCAATAAAAAAGACAAGAAAGTGGGGTGGTAGCTAATTTCATCAAACCAAACACGGTATCGCGTGGGACAGGGAACAAGTCCCAATTCCCATAATAAATCCCATCTTTTCCATACTGATTCAGCATTTGAGCTCGCAAAGCTCATGAATATTCAAAAGCCATCCCACCAGACCATGGTGAAGATTGTATCCCCTAGCATAACATCCGACCTATCAAACCTCCGGAAAGTACCGCTGTGCATGTCTTACGCCGAGCAGAGAGAGGGGACCACCATCAACACAACCACAAGTTGCTACAGGAAGCGCAGCGGGAGATTTGAAAATACTGCAGCATATTTAGCCCTTCTGACGGCAGCCTGAAATAGAGCACCCACTAGCCAAAACCAGCCAGTTTTTTAGCAGCGCAAGAAATGATTGCACGTCTGTATTAAAATTCATGTAACTCACTTTAAAAACGTAGTAGAGGCTTCATTTTTTTAAAAATAGCTCTTAATACTTAGGCCTTAACCTGAATATTCACATACAGAAATTATATATAGGCATATTTTTTGGGGGAAAAAATAGCAAATCTATTACAAATCAATAAAATCTAACATAGTCCTGGCTTTGGGAGCAATTTTGACCAACTTTATACGCTGAAAGGGTACTTTTTTTTGCATGAACATAATGATCTATCTGTTTTCTTTCTTCACACCAAAAATGAAAAAAAAAAGTGAAATTTTTTTTTATTGAATAAAATTGTCACGCTATCAGGAGTGCCTTAATCCCTCTCAGGATTGGCTGCTCTGCTTGGCAGCTTCCTTCTACTCAAAAAATTTAGGCTTATTTTGCTGCGCAAGAAATGATTGCAAGTCTAGATTAAAATTCAAAAACGTAGTACAGACTTCCTTTTTTTTAACAGCTCTTAATACTTAGGCTTAACTCGAATATTGGCACAAAAAATTATAAGGCATATTTGGGGGGAATGGCAAATGTATAATAAATCAATAAAATCTAACATAGTACTGGATTTGAGAGCAATTTTGACCAACTTTATATGCTGAAAGAGTACTTTTTTTGCATAAACGTAATAATATAATAATAATAATAATAATTTCTTTTATTGCAAGCATTTCTCGAAGCTTATAGAAAGCTTGTGTGAGATTTTGCATCTTATTCATGTGTGATTAATAATAACAATAAATTATACATACGCATTATACATACACATTATACATACACTAAATATCACACAAATATAAATTACTTTACGTTTATAACTTATAAATTATCGGCGCTTCTCACTGCACTGTACTTGTAATATGTATTTAACTGAATTATCATGAGGTATTTTTTTTAAATTTATCTTCAGTTCTTTCATATTTATATATGGTAACATGTTTTCTGACAGTTCATTAAATAATTGTGATATGTAATACTTTTTTCCTCTTTTCCATAAGCATTATTCCAGCTTGGCATCTCATATCTCCTTTTTCCTACTCTTATTTTATCTAAATTTTTTGTGGTTACTTTGAATCCATTGCTATAATAATTTTTTGTTATTATTATATATTTGTAAAGTTCCTTTATTTTTAATATTTCACACTCTTTGTATAGTTCAATGGTTTTTTTAATCTTTATCTTTTTTCCAAACATTACTGTAATTAATTTATTTTGTACTTTCTGTAATCTTTCTGATGTTATTCTGATGTTAATTTATTTTGTTATTCTGATGTTAATTTATTTTGTACTTTCTGTAATCTTTCTGATGTTATTCTGATGTATTACCATAAATTTCTATTCCATAGCTTAGTATACTCTTTATCCATGCCTCATATATCATTTTTGTTTGTTTTGTATTTAAAATATTTTTTTATTTGTGTAATTTTGGTATCAATTGTCTTAATTTTTTTATAATTCCAATTATGTGTTCTTTAAAATTCCAAAATTCATCAATTGTTAAGCCTAAATATTTTGCTGTTTTCTTTCCTGTGGTTTCCTACATTCTTCATTACATTTACTTTCCATTAGTCCTAAGTTTAAATTTTTACAATTTCCGTAATGTTTTATTGTCCATGCTTCGTTTTTTTTTTTTCATTTTTGGCACTGATCTTTCCTATTGAATGGTTTTTTCCTTACTAATGTAAAGTTCATTTTCTATAAAGTAGTAATTTAATATGTTAAAGTCGTATTGTAGATTGTTCATCATTTCATCATATTCATTATTTATCGAAATTAGAACAGTATCATCTGCAAAAAGAAAAATGTTTGTTTTTTTAATATTTCTACTAATATCATTTGTATAAATTAAGTATAAAAGTGGTCCTAGTGCTGAGCCCTGTGGTATTCCGTCATTAACCAGTTTTGTGTTACTATATGTATCTTTTAGCTGTACTATTGTCTTCCTGTTATTTAGATAATTTTTTAGTGAGTTGTATATTTTTCATATTAATCCTAAGTTGTAACATTTTTGTAATAGTATCTTTTGATCAAACGTATCAGATGCTTTCTGTAAGTCCACCAGTATTATTCCCACATATTTACATTCATTTAAACCTCTTGTAATTATTTCATTAATTTTTTATAATAATTCAGTTGTATTTCTATTTTTTGTGTATCCGTATTGTAGCAGAGATACAATTTTGTTTACATTCAAAAAATTTCTTATTTTATTTGCAACAAATTTTTCAAGCACTTTATCTATTATTGACAGTAAAGCTATAGGTATATAGTTGTTTAGATCCTTTTTTCTCCTTTCTTGTATATTGGTCTTATAATTTATATTTTCAACCTTTCAGGCCAAGTTTCTTTTTTAATCATAGCGTTTGTTAGTTTACAAATTGCTATTGATGTATTATTCTTTGACTCCTGCAAATGTTCAGTTTGTATTTTGTCGAATCCTATTGCTTTAGTATTTTTAAGATCCATTATTATATTTTTTATTTCATTTTCATTTGCATTATCCAAGTACATTGATTTCTTAGTTTCATTTTTATTTTTATCATTTTCCTTTTTAAGATGTTTACAGAAATTTCCGTTTTTGTATTATTCTTGTTCTTTTTTATTGTTTGGTTAATTTCTTGTACCTGTTTATTAAAATTTATATTAAAGTTGTTTACTATTTCCTCTACTGTATTTTACTTAAAATTTTTAACAATTTCATCATCGGTTTCTTTAGTTTTCCTTTTATTGCAAATTTCGTGTATTGTGTCCCATATAGTTGTTTTCTTCTTATTATATAAATTTCCCAATTTTTTCTGAAAGAAATTTTCTTTACAGTCTTTTATTTTTTTTGATTATTAGATTTTTTTCCATTTTTATATCTACATTGTCTGGGGTTCATTGTCATTGTTCATTGTTCATTGTCTGGGGTTTTTTGTTTTTTATTTTCTCCCACAATTTATTCTTATTATTTATTCTTGTTATTAATTCATTTGTAATCAATTCTTTTCTTTTAATATATTTCTCTTCTTTTACTTTTGTATTTAATTTTTTATTTTTGGAATACATATTATTAATTTTTTTAAATAATTTCTTCATATATATCCTCAGGTTCCTGTAATACATCTAATAAACATTCCCAATTTATTTCATTCAGTTCTTTAACTATTTGTGTATTGTTAAATATCCAATATTTTTCTTTTTTTCTTTCCTCAGATTCTTTTTCTTTTGTTAATTCACTATTCCACATCCACCCCACGATCATATAGTGGTCTGCAATTTTCTCCATTTAGTTCTATTTTATTACTTTTAAAGAAAATATGATCGATACATGATTGTTGCATATGATTTTCTCCTTAAATATACCGTAGCGGTTTTTACTCTGAAAGCTCATATCGTAAAAATGTCTGTCCTAAATATTTCGCACAATTTCAGATTACAGGAATCTCACCTTTTGCTTTCAAAGCCTAGTGAGCTCAATGTATTTTCATAGTAATCTATTACTGTCTGTTCATGTCTATCATCTAATTCATTTTCTTTTTCTAGAATATTAATATTTATATCACCTATTATCATTTGACATTTCCAAGATTCTTCTTTTTCATTATTTTCAAATAGTTTTTTTATACTTTTTATAAATTCTTTTTTGTTTGATGATGGTTTTCTATAAATAGCTATTATTTTACTTTTATTTTTGGTATTATTTTCACTTATAACAATTTCTATCATGTTATTGTCATTAGTATCAATTTTTTTAAATTCTACCTCTAATTTTTTTTTGTAAATATCATCAATCTACCTCCTCTTGCTGTGGTTTCCCTTGTTGATGTATAATTGTTGTAGCCTTCTATATTATAATTTTCAATTTCTTCTTTTTTTATGTTTATTTCAGACAGTATTATTATTTCCCAATCAATTTTCATGTCTATCAATTGATGTTGTAACAGTTCCCAGTTCTTTCTCAAACTTCTTATATTGACATGTAATACCTTTATATTTTTACAATTTCCCACATCATTTCTTATCATTTCTGGTAAGATTTCCTTATTTCCAAAACTTGATTAACGAATTTGTTATGTCAGGTTTTTCAGGTCATCTTCTTCTTTGATAATTTTTACTTCATCCGTCTCAGCATGAAGAATGATCTATGATCTATGAATGATCTATCTGTTATCCTTCTTCACAACAAAAATGAAGCAAAAATGTGTGAAACCTTTTTTAATTAAATAAAATTGTCATGTGTGTCAGTAGTGCATTAATCGTTCTCAGCAGTGGCTGCTTCCTTCTACTCAACAAAATTTGGGCCTATTTTGTAGAAATGGGCACGTAATCACACAGCCGTAATTGTTTACAGCCATTTGGCAAGCTATTCTTAATGAAAATCTATGAGGTTTCTCCTTCATTTAGGCTGGGAAAAAAAATTCATTTTACTTTCAGTTATTTCAGTCGTTGACTAAAGCATGTGGTGGTCGAGTGACCACTTCAGCAAAGTGTAGGCTATGCCTATTCCTGACTCAGACTAATTCCATCATGTAAATCATCGAAATCCATATTGTTAAACAAAAAATTCCAACGAATAACAATCATTCCGCAAATGGTCACACTTCTCATCCAATCCTGAATTCGCATAAATGACAGAGTAATGGGCTGAAATGGAAGGCAGCCGATCAAGCGACGTGAGACACAGTATGGCTGCCGCAGACCGGGGCTGCTTGGTCGGCAGCGGCGTGCTGGTGTTAGAGTAGCCACATTCAGCAGCCATTCTTATCGCGTCTGCTGTGATCCAATCAGACGCATTGTATTTCGATTCACTAAACGAATTATCACAGCCAGTTTTCAATAAAAAAAATGTTATACCTCAGTCTAATAATTTCAGACAGAATTGCAGACAGAATTTCTCCAGCTACTCAAAAGCCAGCGCCAACCTAACATATAGGCTGAAACCTCCACCAGACAGCAACCGCATTAGGGTAGAGGTGGCCCCACAACAGCAGAAAGTGGATCCTCAATTTAAGGCCAAGAAGAAAAACACCTCCACTAAGCCCAAGCACCCCTACAACTCACGCAGTTAGGATAAAAAAAAAGATGACCACGAAATGCCTAAGAAGGAGGAGAAAAGCAAAGCTGGAACTCAACCTAGCAGAAAGCAAATGGCTTCAGTCTGCCCACAACACTCTGGAGCATCTACAAAGTCCCATGTAAACAATGCAACATGGTCTACATTGGTAAGACAAGGAGAGCATTAATTTATGCCTATTGATCACATCACGGCATCAAGAACTCGAGACCACTCAAACAGGGTGGGTAGCCATTGTGACACCACAAAACACGAAATTGACTGGAGTGGCACACAAACGTTGATCAAATCCAACTAAAAATGTTACCAGCATTTGAGAGCTCTTGAACACTAGCAATCAAGCACCATGAAAACAAGGGAGTTAAACTTATGAATTTACAACCGCCTTCACACCCTTTCATCCACCATCTCGTACACCCAAAACTCCAAGATAAACTCGCCCTCCAGTGGTACAAATCCATCCAGGTGACAACAGCGCTAGCAAATAAAGATCAGTGGTCACACGCGCGATTTTCAAAAACAAACAACGACCGATGCAATGCAGTAGAGTGTCCAAAACGCAGGAAGCCAGATGAAGATAGTCGGCATTTGAACACATAACAACTAGTGTTTAATGACTATAGAAAATTTGCAGCAACGTCAATTAGTTGTGAGTTAATATTGAAGTTCGAGTATTTTCATAAATCATGAGTTCTACACTTCAATGTAAACGATCCTTTATCTAAAGTGGTGCGCGATGTAAATCAAAATCCGAATTGGGAGAACCGCTACGAGATGCAATGGCTGCCATCTTTTTTGGGGGGGTACTCGCAGGGGCAACAAACGAACACGACACAGCTTGGGAAAAAATTAAATATTATTGGCTAGAAACTAGTCACGTGGGCAAAATTGGCAGGAAACTGTAGCAGACACGTTAAATTCCCCAGTGCAAATTTAAGGAAAATTTTGACTGTTGACTAGCTGCAAATATCCTTTATTGGTAATAGCTAGTGCATACATAAATAGTATTCAATATAACAAAATGTAAACTGCATGCACAGCGTAAGCGTAAATCAATCTGTAATTATAAGGCCAGCTGCGCACGAAGCAATGCAAAATGTAGTTATCTCAATTGGCATTGTGTGTAATATTGTTTAATCTCTCGATTCAATGTTGGTACTGGGTATTGGCTTCTGTCCTCTCTCCTGAAATTAGACCATGTAAATTGTTTTTATTGAACTAAAATGTTACTTCACAATCCACTGCATCTGCCTCTAAATTGTAACAGGTTATTGGCCCAGAATAGCACAAAGTGAAGATGAACTATTTAGGAAGAAGGTAAAACCAGTATTTTAGTGACATTTGTGAAATTCAAGTGACTAAAGGAAAAATTCTGGGTGAGTACATTTTCGACCAAAGCAAAACGTGTTCAAAATGGCGAACAATGCGAAAATCCAAATCGCGAGACTGAACAGTCATAATTACGGTGCATGGAAGTATCGGTTGGAACTTTTGCTTATCAAAGAAGGTCTTTGGGACGTGATTGATGAAACCATACCACAAAATCCGGGTGCAGCATGGTTTAAAAGGGATGGTAAGGCCAGAGCAACTATCGGGCTCTTAGTTGAAGATAGTCAACTCATGCATATCAGTAAGCTGAAAACTGCTAAGGAAACATGGATAGCATTACACAAATATCATGAAAAGGCCACCCTAACAAATAAAGTGAGATTGTACAAATTGTTATTTTCGGCAAAAATGCAAGAAAATTAGGATATTGAAAAGCACATTCAGTTAATCCTAGAAACTGTTGATAGCCTTGTATCAATTGGTGAGAAAATGGCCGATCCTCTTGTAATAGCAGTGCTATTAGGGGGTCCACCTAAATCTTACGAAACTCTCGTCATCGCTTTAGAAAGCAGGGCAGAGAAGGGCCTTATACTTGAAATGGTAAAGGTAAAATTATTGATGAATCTACCAAACGCAGGAATTCAAACCAATCTGAAAGTAACGATGATGAACAAGCATTGAAATCGTTTAGTAACTGTAACCTATGCTGGTGGTAGTCATACATCTAGTGGGTTCAACAAAGGCATAGTAAGGACTAAGCAAACAATGGTGCTGTAGGCTAACACTTGAAGGACTTTAATCAGCATAGGCTTTGTATAACCTATGATACTGAATGTATGGAGACATGATATGGATAGACTGTAAGTTAATTAGGCAAGTTGTGAAAGGGTTGACAATGGACTTAAAAGGCTACCATTGTGGTGCCTCTATGACGACACCACAATACAACCAACTAATAAAAAAAAAGTAAAAAAATCTAGCTGAAAAATAAAGTATGTATTATTTCTGACGACATGAATTTTTTTTATTAGTCACTGCCAACTTTAAGTTGTATTTATTAAGAAGAAAATGTGTCGCTTTCAAAGAAAGAACTAAACATTTTTTGAAAGCTTGTAACCCCCTCTTAACTCAACAAAATATCTGAAATTTAATGATGCTTGGAAAACTAGCACCGTGAAGTCCTTCTGGTTTCGTTATTTCAAATCTGGCTTGTAGTGGATAATTTCGAATAAATTTTCTGTTGTGTTTCCTTTATTTTGCTTTTGTTATAACAACAACAACTGCTGTTTATAACTGAATTGATGTGTTGCAAACATCTGGCTGCTGAGTACATCTGTTTGTTTGTTACAGATGAGGTTAGCTCACGCCGGAGGCTGTTTTAGCTACCAAAGCAGTTGTCCGGTCATGAAGGAAATATTTACATGAAAGTAAAAAGAAACATGTTTTAAAATCGAGAAATCAATTTTTCTCACGAATAACTGAAAACACTACATGTTGCCAACCATAGGCACAATTAAAATTTACAAGGTTAATCCCCCGTACAAATAACTAATGTTGCGATCCCCGCACAAGTTAAAAAGCAACCCCCAATTGGGTTGACGAAGAACGGATTACGAACACTTATATTAGCCTACGGTTCGGTTATTTATTAAATATTGAGCTTGTCCGGAGCTCGTTTGGTTCGCTTAGTACGACCAAATACTGTGGGAGGCTGCACTGCATCATCTGCACGTGGTGGAGATGGTGCAATTGTACGCTTCCTCGGTTGGCTTTTCACCTAGAGTGCTCCGATGGTTTAGCAGGAGACTGCCTTGTAAGTAAAGGAGGCTCCAGGCCACCTGTCGCTCCAATATCTCGCTGGGAGGTGCTGAAGTTCTGCGACATGGCCTGATCACTGGGAACAGTGACGTCATCGGGCTCGCCCACTGGCTTTGTGTGAGGTGATTTCGACTGGATTGTGCTGACACCTGGTGTCGCAACTCGTAAATTGTCAAGTGAGGTGTTTTTGATTGGTGTTAACCCCTGCCTGTCAACAGTGAAACGCTGTGGTTGGCCCACGGACTGCTGCCGACATTTTGAATGCTCAGAAATCACCTGATCGTGACGTGAAGTCACAACAGAATACTGCTTCTTTGAAACTAAGTGTTCTTTCTAATTATCGCCTTTAATATTCATGCCGGAATAGGCAGAATTTTTCCGGATTAAGTGCTTTTGGTGACATATCTACGGCATCTACTGACTCGATTCTCAAGCGCAATTGATCGCGATGCTTACGCATTTCTACAAGCTCTTCTGTGAGTACATTATAGATCAAATGTAACAGTTTATTCTTGGTAGAACCCCTTGACAGTAGCTTGGAGTTAATTTTGCTATAATCACGATACCAGATTTTGTCCCCAACTTGATAGTTCACTGATAAGTTGGGTGCTTTTAATCTGTTTTTATTGATTTCTTTTTACAACGGACACAGGGTCAGGATATAGCAAATCCAATCTGGATTTTAATTCTCGGTTAAAGAATAATTTACCAGGTGTAGCTCTGGTGGTAGAACTTATCGTGATTCATGACGATAACAAGTATGCATTTATACTTTCCTGGATTGAGGATCCGTCCCACCGAGCAGCTTTATAGACACGCTTAATATTTTGGATATAAATTTCGGCCAATCAGTTAAACCACTTCGCAAAGGCCGGGCCTGTCAGGTGTTAGATTCCGTTAACCGTTAACCATGATTTAAACTCTTTAGAGGTCCACTGAGGGCCGTTGTCACTAACTGAAGAATCCATCAAGCCGTATTCGGCAATGTGGTTAGTCAGAATATCAATAACTTTAGCTGAAGTGGTAGTTTTCATTTTATGAACGAAAAGAATTTTGCTGTGCGCTTCAACTAGGATTAGAAACATAAAATTGTCTGACGGTCCTAGGAAATCAGCGTGATATCTAGAATTTGGCTTTTGTGGATACTTTCAGGTATGCTTGGGTCCTGCAGATTAAGTATCCTTAAATTCTTGGCAGTTAGAACAGGATTTAACTTTGGTTTCAATATCTGCGTCAATAGAAGGCCACCACAACTTAGACCTAACTAAGCTCTTAATTTTACAATACCAAGGTGTGAGCTGTGCAAATCTTTCAAAATTTGCCTCCTTAAAGCTGTCAGTACGACGATTCTGAATCCCCCAAAAAGAGTGTCACTTTCAATCGAAATTTCATTGCGGCGTGTGAAATTCAGGGTTATCACACACTTCAGGCCAGCGGCGATTAACGTAGCGGTATACTTTAGACAATTTGTCACGCTTGCTTGCAATAACCAAGGCTTAATTTAGCACTGGTAAGTTGCAGATGGTTTCCAACGCTAGTACATTGTACTGTTCTTCAGCTTCTTCAAACTCCTTGTCGTTAGGGAGTAGGAGTCTAGACAGTGCGTCGGCAGTTAAAGTCTGTGTACCGGGTGTGTGTTTAGCGTTAAGCATAACCGCCCAACGTTGCACACGTGCTCCTGCCATCTGTGGGATACCTCTTTTAGGCCATAAATCCATATTAAAGCCTTTTGGTCATACTGCAATATGAATTTCTGACCGTAAACGTATTCATGGAACCGTTTAACTCCCCAAGCCACACTGAGAGCATCACGATTGAAATGACTATAACCTTGTTCAGTTTTTATTAGCTTCCGTGAAGCGAAAGCTATTGGGCGCGATTCGCCATTAGGCATGACCTGCATAAGGTACGTCCCCACCCCATAGGGTGAACCGTCACAAACCAGTTTCAGCTTTAATTTTGGATTATAATGGACCAAAACTTTCGACTTGATAAATAATTCTTTTACTTTGCTAACAGCTTGGTCACATTCAGTCCCCCATGTCCACTTTACTTTATGGCTTAACAACCGGGTAACAGGGGAAAGAATATGAGCAAGGTTAGGAAGATATTTCGAGTAATGATTCACGAATCCTAAGTGTAGTGTATGATTACAGTGATCCTAGATACTACTAAGTAGTATTTGGTCAACTGTCATCTCATAACTAAATTGGACGGTGTTATGCTACAAGGAACCAACCCACACTTTTCTCATTTTCTGTAAAATGAGTTTAAAAACACGTTACATTAATAAATTCCCAGCAATCTGTCTTATTTTTAAAGCCTTGTATCATAAAATACAGTTTCTGCGTATCTAGCAACAAAACATTGTTAGAAATATTTTAAAAATTTCAACCATTAATGATAAAAAACGTGGCTTGGTTCCTTGTTGCAAAAATCAAACTTTGAGGTCTCGAATTGACCAACAAAGAACCAGACGTAGAAAAAACATTTATTTATTAATGATGGTTGCATTAACTATCCGAAACCAATAACCAAAAGAATCTTATTCAAATGGATCATCTTCTAGCCCAATCTGGATTCCCATTGAATCCAACAATTTCATCAACAATGTCGGCATACTCCGTCAAGCCATTGTAAAAGCTATTTGCATATGTATTGTTCGGAAGAAATCTATGCCCTGAAACCAAACGCTTAAGTGTTTTGTCTTTAAGAACGGATGAGAGTCTAGAATTTCTTTCATAATCAAGGTGATTTTGATGTTGCAGTTCTTACCGCCGTAAGAATCAGATCGAAAGATTAAGGTTTTACGTACATGATTTTCTGGATATTTTTTTAAAATCAAGAGCCAACTTCTTGGGCACCCATGCCGGCAGTGCCCTCAACCCAAAAGTAACAATAACCCTTTTTGTTTCCCTTTAGTACACCACTGTTACACACCTACAGCTGGTATTTATAGAATACTCCCTTATGAAAAAGATGTATACACATGAGTATACCTTAGGGTATACCTCAGTGTATATTCCTGCTGTATACTCGGAAAGTATACCATTGGGTATACCATTTTTGAAATACCTGTGTATACAACCAAGGTGCACCCAAATGTATACACTGAAGTATACCAAAGTGTATACCTCGGTATATAAAAAATGGACACACTATATCCAAGGTATACCTGATATGTATACTCAATAGTATACCGCTTGGGCAGAGGTATATAAACAAATGGTATATACTTCTTCGGTATACCCAAAGTGGGGGTATACTTGAGGTATACCCTGCATCTATACCTCGAGTACACCCATGGTGTCTACCTTGGGTATACCCAAGGTGCTTGCTTTTGGTACACAGAAAGGTATACCCAAGGTCTGTACCTGAATGTACACCTAGAGTGTACCAACATATACTCAAGATGTATACCCAAGGTGTATACCTTAGGTATACATTAAATTAAGGTATAATCAAGTATGGTATACACCTCAGGTATACTCAAGGTGTATATCACGGGTCCCTTGAGTATACCCAAGGTATACACCTTGATTGTATACCTTAGGTATACCTTACTTAATTATACCTGAACTTAATGTATAGCCTAAGTATACCTCAAATTGTACCAAAAGTATACCTTGGGTATACACCTCGGTATATGTAAGAATGCTGCTGGTGTACAATATGGTACAAACCTTGGGTATATCTGAGATAAACATTTAGATGTACACGAGGTATACACATTGGGATTACCTCAGTATACCCCCACTCTGGGTATACTCAAGAAGTAGTAGTGGCACGAATATCGTTAATTTTATAATAGGCTATCGCGCAAAAACTTTATCGTATGGTACTTTTTCTGACATATTGAATTTCAGCGAACAGCTAATAAAGTAGTAAAATTACTGGTAGGGTTGTTCATGTTCGGTGAAGTTCGTAGGAATGTCCGCTTGTGTTTGAGCGACCAGGCAGTCGAAACTGAGTCATATTGTCTAGTCCTATTCTACGAGAACCTAGACTCGTAGGCGCTAGGACTGAGGTTGGTGCTAATGACCAAGCTGTCGACGCGCCATTAAGCCTCATTGCCCCCCCCCTATTTTTTAATACCACTTTATTTTGATTTACTTTTACCCATGTAGGCCGAGCAGCCCACTGTAGCACGACACGCATATATAACTTAGCGTGAGTTCAGGTGGCATGGCATAGCGTGAAATGCAAACGTATTATTCCATGTGAAATCACTGATAGGGTTTGGGGAGGCTTCTTCTTGGGGTTTACACCATTGGCTAGCTTTCATTGAAGAAACGAACGGTCGAATTTCTACTACGAGAGCTCATTATAACTCGCGATAAAACCACTTAAGCACAAAACGCTCAGTGTCATAAGATCAGAATCACCACTATTCTGCTAATTTTCGATAGTCCATCCACATGTATTCTTCAGGCAATCTTGACGAATTTGGAAAATCTGGGCTCACATCTTGTCTCGTATCTTATTTAAAAATCTCGTAGCGCTTACTTTGAAATACGGGGATCATCTTCGTAGCAATCGTTTATGCACAATTTCAAATAAATAAAAGATATCAGCTACAATATCTTCAGCAAATTGTCGACTGTCAATTCTCTGGAGATGTTGGGGCTCAGACGACAGTCTTCTTCAGGCAAAAACAGAAATTTCACTCTACTATGTCATGTTCGACGTCTGCTTTTCAAATTGGCATTCGAGTGTAGCCCCAACCACTTGCAAGGTCGGTTTTCCACCTCTCGCGCAGCTCATCAATAAACTCGCTACGGAGCAGAAACTGTATTCCAGGACTAGATGGTCCCTGGATATTCATCAGTTCAACCTTCTCTCGGCTGTGATGTTGAATAGCCAGGGACTCCAGGCTCCTCAGATGCACATGCCAGTGAGACGCGCAAAGGAATTTGCTGCCATATCAAGCAGCACATGGCAGAGACCAGGAGTAGAAGGACAACAAATGGCATCGCAGTGCACTACAACATCAACTAGGAAGGCGCTGAAACCCTCCTTGAGTCAAACTCAAATGTGCATCTGAGGAGCCTGGAGTCCCTGGCTATTCAACACCACATGCGAGAGAAGGTTGAACTGGTGAATATCCAGGGAACATCCAATCCTGGAATAAAGTTTCTGCTCCGCAGCGAGTTTAATGATGAGCTGCGCGAGAGGTGGAAAACCGGCCTAGCAAGTGGTGGAGGCTACGCTAGAACGCCGATTCGAAAAGTAGAAGATCGTAACGACGATCGAACATGACATAGTGGAGTGAAATTTGTTTTTTTGCCTGAAGAAGACTGAAGCCCCAACATATCCAGAGAATTGACAGTCGAAAATTTGCTGAAGATGTTGTATTGATTGATATCTTTTATTTAAGTCTCTTATCTTTCGAAATTGGTGGTTGTTAATGCTGTGGCCCACTGCACCTCCACAGCATCTATCGGGCATATTCCAATGCTGTAGCAGACACTCGAGCTGTGTGGATGGACTATCGAAAATTACCAAATAGTGGTGGTTCTGACCATTTTGTTCTGCAGTGGTTTTTATCGCAAGTGGCTAGCTCTTGTAAAAGATACCTAAAATTGTGTAGTTAAACATCAAACTTTTTCAATATTTGGCTTTCAGATCCGAAAACCAGCAGACGTAATTTTTAACCAATAATGGTGCCGATAGATTACAATTAACGTGGCTCCAGTTGAGTGTGGTGCTGATAGATTACAATTAACGTGGCTCCTGTTGAGTGGCTAGTCTCTGACCTGTATAATACACTTGCAGAACTTGGTCCCAACACTGGTGCATTTTCAAAATATGTGTTGTAACTTACAGTTGTCTTATTATTTAGCAGCTGCATTAAGTAGACCTAGCTTTTTTTTTTAATTACTGAAATGGAAATTAATTCTCATAAAATTGAAATATAAAAAAAATTAGATGTTGCCAAATTAACTGTTGCCAAATTTTTATTTTAAAATTTAAAAAATACTGTAGGCTTACTCAATTTCTCTTGTTTTCCGTAGTAAATTCCTTATTGTTTTTCCTAAGACTAAGATGCTAAATTAAAACAATTTGCTACAGCCTGAAAGCTGGAACTATGTACAGCTTTGGGAATTTTGTGTAAACCATAAGGACAAGAAATGACAAGTTTTGAATTTACGAAACTGCTAGGGTTAATTCCAAATTCTTCGTTCTAGTATTCACGAAATTCAATCATCTCTGCAACTTGGGACAACCAAAAAAAAAATCAGTTTCTTCGGCATACCTTACTGACCAACCCTTCCCAATGTCGGTCGCCACTCGCCATTTGGCGAGTGTGAATCAACAGTTGGCGACTTGGAATTCAGCCTTACTCGCCAAATCGGCGACTAGCTACAGAGCATGCCACTAAAAAAGGGGTATCTCTGGAACCATATAAGTTAGAAACGAACGGTTTGCGGCGTTATGCTCAGATTTATAAGGGCTATATAACTGGATTTTCTGCATTAATACTGGAGTTTAAGAAAATTGCACAATTTTGTTAATGTATAAATTATAGAAACCTTCCATCATACAAGACGTATTTGGTATGTGGCGAGTAAAAATTTTGAAATGGCGAGTGCTTTGGAAGGTCTACTGTCCAAGTGGCGACTGCTACTGGATTGACATTCGGAAGGGTTGTTACTGACAACCCTCTCCAATGTTGGTCGCCACTCGCCATTTGGCGAATGAAAACCAGCAGTTGGCGACCTGAAATTTAACCTTACTCGCCAAAATGGCGACTAGCAATAGAGAATGACACTCAAAAAAGCGATATCTGGGGAAACGTAAAAGTTAGAGACAAACGGTTTGCGGCGTTATGGTCAGATTTATAAGGGCTACGTAACTGCTTTATCTTCATTAATACTGGGGTTAAAGAGAATTTTACAATTTCGTAAATGCATGAATTAGAAAAACCATATATCCTGCAAGATGTCATTGGTATGTGGCGAGTAGAAATTGTGAAATGGCGAGTGCTTTTTGTAAGGTCTACTGGCCAAGTGGCGACTGCTACTGGATTCACATTCGATAGGGTTGCTTACTGAAAATTAAAGCAGCTTAACAGAATTGTGAACATTTAATATTAAATAAAATTGGTCAAAACCCATACTTTTTTAAAGTTTAGTTGTCTTGTGATAACAGGAACAATGTAATGTAGGTCCTACACCTAAAAGAAAGACATGAACATGGAGGGTAGGGGTAGCAGGGCCATAGCCTAGCGACTGGGAGAGGGAAATGGGGCAGCTACTCCCCATCATCCAAGAAGACACAAAGTAGGCAAAATCAAGCAGTCAAGTTAGCAAACTCGGATATTTTTTCACCACAAATTCGCGTTTCCATAAATAGGCCTACTTGGAGCTTTATCTCACTCCCAACACAAGGCACGGCAAAGTATTTCCATGCGAACTAGTTAATTCCATTACCATAATTTAGTCACTAAATACAGACGCAAACCTATTTACGTTGCCTGTTGGATTTATATGTCAGACTACCTGAGCGGGTAATCATTCCCAGGACCTTTGAAAGCAAAGGCCGAGATCCTACCGCTGAGCCATATTGACACGGCCTTTTTTTTTTAAGAAAACATCCATAGGCAGCATTTAACATGTGCATACGCAAGTGTTAGTTAATGCTGCCTATGGGCGTTTCCTTTTGAAAAAAAAAAGCCGTGTCAGTATGGCTCAGCGGTAGACCTCGGCCTTTGGTTTCAAAGGTCCTGGGTTCGATTCCCCACTCAGGCAGTCTGACATATAACTCCAAAAGGCAACGTAAATAGGTTTGCATCTGTATTTAGTTATTTGTTGTGAGCCTTTGGCGTTCCCGTCTTTAATCATTCAGTCAGTCAGCTGGAAAGCAACGTTTTTCCAACTCTGAGCACGGTTAAGTTAAACACTGCCCCTGATCATTTTTCGTAACTGTCCTGTTGGCCTTGGATGCACGCGACTGGTAATAGAAATACGTTAGCTCACAGCCTTTGGCAGCTCAGGGCCATACTGAGCAAAAAAAAAGGCTTCGCGAAAATTTAAATAATTGGCAAAAGTGAAAATTTAATTGGCAAATTTGTTTGGTAGGCTGTTCTGTCCAAATCGTCTTCAAGTTGTTTTGATGCAAATTATTTTTAGTTTTAACCTGAGTAAATTAACTTAATTTACAAAAAAGAATTGTACAGATCTGGAAGGATTCCTGTTTTTTGGAATAGTGCATTAAGTTTCTGAACAAATTTTTTAAAGAAAATGTCTAAAAAAAACAACAGTATTTAGTTGCAATTAGGTCTTTATGAAACAACACACCAACATTTGCTTGATAATTTGTTGCAGACGTGCTCACTGGGAGTCATAAACAGGCATAAAATGGCCTAAAATGTCTGCTTTTGGTAGCTTACAGTTCTCCCCCAGACCACCTAGCTCTATTTTCTGGACGCTTTCTAAAGTACTTTTCTTTCTGTGCCACTGTTATTTATCAGTTGGCCAATTAAGCCCCCCCCCCCCCCAACAAAGTGCCCTTCGCTATAGTAGGTGGCATTAGTAGGTGACTTTTGTTTCATGGTTAGGTAAATAAAAAAGAAATTACGTGTGCTTCTCAACCTTTTTTTGTCATAGCAGCAGCATATTAGAAATCTGTTCGATTAAAAACACTTGGCCCTACGTCCCAAAGCTGCCTTGAGGGCGATATCTTCTGGGGCCCACCTAAATATTGATTATAGATTCGTCCCTAACTGTCCAGTCCAACAGAATGCTTGATTAAGTCTGACAATTTAAAAAAAAAAAACATAAAATTGTTTCTTACGAAAAAGTTTTGCGGATGAATAAGATTCTAAAATAAGTACCAACAAGCAGTAAGGTACTGAATAAAATTTTACTTTTATAATCACAAGTTAACCCTTAACTTCGGCATTGTATTCAATTGACACTACACACGTAATCAGTAAGCACGCTTTCTCTCATAATCTGTTGAAGACTGTCCTTGCAATCACTGCTGCACACAACGATAATAATACAGTTAATGATGAAATGTCTTAAATTAAAAATCGTTGCTAAATAGTCTTGTTGTCGTAGTAGCACACAACTTGGATCAGCAGCCATTTAGTGTACACAGATTCAAGCACATGTTGCCGCACACAAACGCCTAGGTTACGCTACGGCTAGGCCTACGAATTCAGTACGTTTTTTAAACTCGTCGGTTACCTGCATTCGATCTGTAAAAAGGACAAATCCTGGCTTTCTTGTACTTGTTGTCGTCATTTTTTGGGGCTCGTTTGTTCTCTAAGCCGTGGCAGATTCGTGATTGTTAAAAAAATACGTTATCCAAAAATCCGAAGCACGTTTCCCGCACGTAATCATTTTTAAAATCGCCCAACAAACATGGCGCTCATCCACGAAGACGCAGTGCGCATGATCCAGCCCAGAGCCTCCTACAGTGAAGGCCATAGTAGAACACGCAAAAGGTGCCTAAAATCTACCAACGCATAAAAGGAGAAGCAGGTCTTGTAGGTGTTCCCATCTCGACACCCGCGGCAAAGTTGCAAGCTAACGACGTAGGGCTTCTAAAATTTACCAACCGATGGCGGAACTTACCATAATAACTAAACGTTTTTGCCTTTTAAGTAGCATTGTGGAATATAGAGCTATTTCGGCCTTTACTGCAGGAGGCTTTGTCCAGCCCCAAGGTCACGATGATACTAGTCCATAGCTTCCGCTACTTTAGCTCGCTCTCTCGGCTACTCCCACCCCCCCCAACCCCCACTTCTTTCCTCGACCAGGCAGGCAGTTTTGTTTCTGCTAACTCCGCATGCACCCAACTTGTTTTCACAGCAACTATTGCTAGTTGAAAGTGATTGTTTAAAATAGGACGACGGGTTTTACACCTTTAACTGAAATTGTTACTGAATTGTGCAGATAAATTAAATTAAATTATACGAATTATTTTTTTTTCACAAAGCCCTAAAAGATATTTCGAACGCAATCCCCAGGATATCCCAAATATTTATTTTTAATTTGCATCTGTTCTTTTCTATTGAAAAAAAGTGCAAGAAAATGTTAATTTTATTTTCACCTATCATTTCATTTTTTTTTTTTATATGTAAACCGAAGCTAAGTTCCCTGTCAAGGTAAGCAGTTCAGTGAAGTTCGTAATAATTTATTGATTTTTGATGGAAAATCTCTCTTATCACTTTCATAATTTCGAAAAACGCGATGCTGTAGTCAGTGTCACTTAGCATTTTTTTTTTTTTAACTTCTAGCTACGGTGCAGAAGGAAAGCTAAATCCTCCAATTTTTTTATGCTAAAAAATTCAATGCTGACAGGAAAAAAGGTGTAGCCTTGATCCGCTCCCAGCTGAAGGAGAGAGGGACAATTTTTGCTAGGTAATTCCAATCGGAAATTCCTAGGCGCTTTTACATGCCACAATTTACATGAGCACAGGCATCACACGGCCCTTACCTCTTACCGAAAATGCCAAGGGTGGCAGAGGTCAGGATCGAATTCAGGATCACATGCACGTGAAATGGTCGTACTAACAATTAGGCTTCCTTGTCCCATGGAGCAGCCGAACAATGCAAAAAAAAATTTCAATGTGCCACAAGTCAAGTATGAAATGCATTACTAAGTGGTATAAAAGTATTAGGAAAATTGTTTGATTCTGTGCGGTTTACTTGTATCTGGAAATGTCTCTTCTTGTCCGTTCAGAAATTATTAAAAACACTGTCAGCTTTTTTTTAGATTCCTTGTACACCAGGTTCCTTGTTTACCCCTCTGTATACCCTAGTTAGAAACGGGTATACACCCAAGTATACCAGATGTATCCGGTATACCTGTACATATACCCTATTTTTTGATGGGTGTACACTTGAGTATACCAGCTATACAGTTATACCTTTCAGTATACCCTAGTTTGAGGTGGAAGTATACCGAGCTTACTTGGTATACCTCTGTATACCTTAGTCTGAGACAGATATACACTCGAGGGTACCTGGTATATATGGTATACCTTTCAGTATACTCGGGTTTGAGATGGGTGGGTATACACCTGAGTATACAAGGCATACCCTTACCTTTTCTAGGTATACTTGGTATACCTTTTAGTTTGTGTGGTGTACCTTTCGGTATACCTTAGTCTGAGACAGGTATACACTCGAGGGTACTAGGTATATATGGTATACGTTTCAGTGTACCCTGGTTTGAGATGGGTATACACCCGAGTATACAAGGTATACCTTTTCCTTTTACCAGGTATACCTAGTATACCGTTCAGTTTGTGTGGTATACCTTTCAGTATACCTAAGTTTGAGACGAGTATACATTCGAGTGCACCAAGTATACCTCAGTATGTACTTTGGTATACCTGTGTGTACAGTCATGTATACACTGTATACCAAAATTGTTAAAAATGTATACCAGGGTATACAGCTGGTATACATCTTTTTCATAAGGGCTATGCTCGTGTGTATCGGAAGGAGTGGTAATATTTTTTTGTAGATCGAAGGTAAGAGTTTCTACGCTCTCACATTCTGCAGCAATTTTCACATTACTGTATTTTTGAGTAGTTTCTGAGCTGCTTCTGACAAATTAAGCTGCACGTTATGCCCATTTTCTACCTTAGTTTTTTATTGGATCAGATAGCAGATCGTCCTTAACAGCTTGCCACCACAAACATTACATGTGTCCTTTTATTAATGTCTTGAATTTTAAATTAATTCCGAATAAAAAGACATTTTTGTTGGTGGAAAGAGTAACACAGTTTACTGTTTTTTGTTCTTTATACAGTTCGTGTATTTTCTTAAGCGTTAGGCTACTGTCCAAAGATTTACTATCACTATCTTTCCTACAATGACATATTTAGGAAATGTACTGATATTATTGACTATTATTTTTATGGTTTTAGGATTAAATGGAGCCCGTGCAGTAAGGCTGTAGGCTTCAGAACTATAACTTGCCACCACGTGCTTAACTTGACACCATTCTTGACTTGGTTCTGTAATTACGCAATTTCGTGGAGAGTTACATAGAATTTCTCAATAGGGAACCAAACCACAAACTTTTGTGGCTTGGTTCTGTATTGCAAAATTTTGTGGCTTGGATCTGTGTTGCAAAATCTGAAGTCACCACTTTCGAGATGTTAGTTGGTTCCAACCCCGCCAGATGGCAGCACGTCTTAGATGGGGGTTGGATATTTTTTGCTTAATTCAAAACGATAGTTTTGGCTTTAGAAACGAGTGCTCGCTGCGATTTTATGGAAATGTGGGTTGATTCCTTGTTGCATAACACCGTCCAATTGGCTTATACGTATTTACCAATCACTGTTGTAATTGGAGTGACATCACTTCCCATGATGCACTCCACCTAAAGTTATATAAAGGCTTGCAGCTGCCATTTAATCTGCTGCTCACTTAGAACCCACAACCTGTAGTGGTGTCCTTTATTTAAGACACAGAACAGTACAATGGCGACGATGTAAGGGATTTAATTTAAGTTAATGTAAACTTAATAAGTAACCATTGCTTAATTTTATTTGTTTTAAGCCCGTGCTTGGAATGGGTAAGAACAAAAGCAATTGGTCTTCAAAACTTAAACTTTTGAGCTAATTAGTAAGGAAAGAAAGTATCTCGTATGTTGAAGAAGAGCTGCTATGAGTAAACTGGCTCCTGGAGCAGCTGGGGCTGGTTCCTCGTGGTGGTGAAGACTGGAAATTGCCGTAGAACCAGGGATTGCAGACTTGGTAATGTAGTTAGTCCAGCTTTTGTACAGGTCAGAAGTACTTTTTCCATCTTCCGCAAGGATAGGCAATGTTGGCACTGGCATGGGGATTTAGTGCAGGGACTAGCATGTTTGGGGGAAATTAGCAGTGCTTATTTAAGTTGGTGTGTTGAGTAGCCAATATTGAAACGTTTAAAGCCTCAGTAACATTTAATGAAAATTGCTTTAATGCAGAAGTTAGCCTAACGTTTAAAAGTGGTGATAACGTTTAGAAGGATAAAATATTTCAGAGTACAGGAAATTGAGTTGATAAACCTGTTAGAAGTGGTGTTAACTTGCTTGTGTTAAAAAGCTAAGGTTGATAAAATTGTTTAAATTACATTAAATGCTTTTGCAAGTGTGCAAGTTATGCATGTGGTTTACCTATAATTTTGAACAAAATTAGCCTGTAAAATGTTGGCCATCAAGTGGTTGTGAGTAAATTTCTAAAAGCATAGTAGCGCATGCTATACGAATTTATTGCACAGAGCTTAGACGACCAGTCGAAGTGGAATTTCATCTAGTTTTTAAAGCTTGTATACTGTGCCTTATAAAATAAGGGGGTTGCATAGCAAATTTTAATGCTGGTCATAACTACTGCGCGAGAGTGTTCCGGTCTGTGTGAGTACTAGGCGTTGCCGCTGGTAGTGGAACCGGTTGGGCTAAATTGTGTCAATTAGGTTATTTATTAATTATTACTGGCGACGATAATTAAGTGTGACCTAGCCGGTCACGCATGGGAATTTGATATCCTATGTTTAAAAGAAACTATTAACTTGTAAGAGAACAAGCAAGAGCAGTAATTCTTAGCAAAATTGAAATTCTTTAAATTTAAAGAACTAGTTTAACTTAAAGTGGGGAGAGACCGTTTAAATGTAAATTCGGTTAGCCTAGTTTAAAGTTTCTAGTTTGAGTAGACCTTCTTGTTGCTGGGTGCAACGAAGGCCTATCCGAGTAAATTTAAGAATTGTAAGGCGTACTCTTACGCACTTGATTTTTGATTAAATTAAGTATAGGGCACTGGTGTTTGTTATTCCTACAGTTGTGATAACACCTCCAGCTATGCCTCCAGGTATTCAAGGTCGAAAGTTAGAGGAATTTGATTCAGGTGTAGAAACCTGGCCTGTTTATTTTGAACGGGTCGAATTGTATTTCTCGGCTTTTGACGTGCCTGATGATAAAGTAGCATTGCTGTTAACAAGCATAGGTGCTAAAACATATGGTTTATTACGAAACCTGTGTGCACCTAACGCTCCAGCAACTAAAACCTTAGTCCAAATTAACACGCTGTTGACAGGTAACTTATGTCCTGTACCTAACTACCTTTCTGAAAGAGTTCAGTTCCAAAGAAGGGAGCAGAATGCTAGCAAATCAATTGCGGACTACATAACTGAATTAAAGAGGCTTACCCTCTATTGTAGTTATGGTCCAGCCAATGGAACTAAACTGGAGACAATCCTCAGAGATAAATTTGTTGCTGGAATTCGTAACTCCGACACTTTGAAATCTCTGTTGGCGTTGGATCCAGCTACAGTTACATTTGATTTGGCCTGCAAGTTTGCCCTCTCTCAGGAATTGGCTGAGAAAAATGTAAGTCATTTTCAGGGGTCAAATGCTCATTCAGTGCAGTTAAACGTCCATTTCAAAATAAAAGTAAGTCTAACAATGACAATTTGTGCTTCTGTTGTGGCGAACCATCGCACGTGAAAGCTATGTGCAGGTTTAGGAAGCATAAGTGCTCCGCCTGCGGGAAGTTTTGGCATGTCCTAAGTCGAGTGTACAGGTAAAAACACCGTTATTCATCTTACTGTGAAACACTACAACGATTGAAAAATGTCACACGAGACTCACAAAAACGCACACTTTCACAACGAAGATAGTCCACTAACTGCAAATTTTCAACTACTAGCTGTAGTCGTCATCAGGCACCTTAAAGGTAAGTTTGAACTCTGTTTACATTTCGTTTTTCAGTCCAATACACTGTTCGAATTCGAAACTGCCGCTGTCTGCTATATTCAGTCGATTGGTTCACCCTTGCCCACTGTATCACTCGAGCCATTCTTTACACGCAATCTTCCATTCAACTTCGAACTTCCCTCGCAAGTCTTTCCCAATCAGGTGTGTAACATTTGAAAACGAAGGGCCTTGCACATTCATAAGCGGGATCTGCCTGTTTTCGTGCATCTTAATCGCAATGGATTCAAGGCATCTTAAATGGTTGTCCCATTTTGAGTTAGATTTAATCAGTGTCACCGATTTACCCCACTCAACATCATGCTGCCTTTCCGTGCAATGGACTGCAATGCCGTTATCGACAGCTTTATTTCTAACATTCCCCCATTCCCCATTTCAAACTTACCTTTAAGGTGCCTGATGACGACTACAGTTAGTAGTTGAAAATTTGCAGTTAGTGGACTATCTTCGTTGTGAAAGTGTGTGTTTTTGTGAGTCTCGTGTGACATTTTTCAAGAGTGTACAGGTCTAGCAAGCTTGTGCCGACGCCTTATTCTCATAAACCCAAAACGGTAAAAACAGCAAATAAAAAGAAAAATGATAAGTACTCTGGTAGGAAAGCACTTAATGTTGAAGAATCATCAAATGGTGATTCGGACGACACTGAATGTAGTTCGGATGAAGCAAGCCCTGATTCTGACGAAATTAATTCTCTTGCTACGGATAGGCGAAGCAAACAATGGATGATTCATGTTCAGTTAAATGGCCATGAACTTCCATTATTAGTTGATTCGGGTGCAGATTCAACTCTTATTCCAGTTAGCTGGTACACTAAATATTTCATCAATGTCAAGTTAAACCCAACTAGAATTACGTTGAGGGCTGCTGGTGGAGTAGTTTACAAGCCTTTGGGTATTGTGAGGCTCAACGTGAAACTTAATGACAAAACTGAGGTATTATCAGCAATTGTAAGCCCTGATAGTTTTTCACCATTATTTGGCCGGAGCTGGATGCGGAGTCTTGAATTGGACCTAAATCAATTCTATGCTGAACCTGTTCATGAGGTAGACATTTTGGAAGAAATAATAGAAGATGTTTATTTTGTCTCGGACGAGGAGGTGTTCAAATGATTCCCTAAGCTATTTTCGCCAGGTTTGGGGAAACTCAAAGATTTTAAGGCCTGAAAAAAGATGCAGTACCAAAATACTGCAAAGCCAGACCAGTACCCCTAGCTTTAAGGGCGAAGGTCGAGGCAGAAATCGACAGACTTGTTCAGGAGGGTGTTCTTAAGCCTGTTTATTGCAGTGTGTGGGCGACTCCCGTGGTTTTGGTTTTTAAGCCTTCAGGAGACGTCCGGATCGTGGGGGATTTCTCAGGCACTGTAAATCCGCAAATGGATATAGAATACCACCCGGTTCCAAGGGCTGAAGATTTAGTTTCGAAATTAGCAGGGTGTGATACCTTTTCGATTATTGACCTTTCGGATGCTTTTCTGCAAGTTGAGCTTGACAAGGATTCAAAGGCCCCGTTAACTATAAATACTTGTAAAGGTGTGTTTCAGTTTCAGAAACTCCCTTTTGGGCTGGCTAGAGCTCCTGGCATTTTCCAGAAGCGTATGGAATGTGTCCTTAGGGATATCCCTAGGGCTGACCCATTTTTTGATGACATTCTAGCTGCTGGAAAGGGCCAGGACCATGATAAAGACCTTATTCCAAGTTTTAGAAGCCTTGCAGGAAAACGGTTTGAAATTAAAGAAGAACTAATGCCAACTCCGCAGAGACAGTATAAAATATCTGGAATTCAAAATAGATAAGAATGAGGTCTCAAACCTGCCTAACGTTCTGGACGCTATAAAGCTAGCACCTGAGCCTACTAACATTCAAGAGTTAAAGTCTTTTTTGGGCTTTATTAACCAGTATGGAAAATTTGTACCACATTTGGCGATCATACTGGCTCCATTAAACAAGTTGCTTTCTCCAAAGAACGTCTGGAAATGGAGTAAGGAATGCTCAGATGCTGTCCAGAAGGCTAAGGCTGCGTTTCTAAATTCTAAAGTGCTGGCGCACTATGACCCTAAGCTGCCTATCAAGCTTATTTGTGACGCGTGTCCCTTAGGGGTCGAGGCGCTAATAGTTCATACTTATCCAAATGGCGAAGATAGGCCTATTGCCTTTGTCTCTAGGGCACTGTCAAAGGCAGAGATGGGTTATGCCCAATTTGACAAAGAGGCTTTATCGATAGTTTTTGGGGCTAAACGCTTCCACCAGTATTTGTTTGGGAGGAGGTTTATACTACAAACTGATCAGAAGGCATTGCTGTGGGTGTTCGGGAGCAAGGTGTCAATTCCAACCATGGCAGCCGCACATATCCAGCGGTGGGCAATTTATTTAAATGGCTATGACTTCGAACTCCAGCACATCCCCGGCAAGGAAAATTTAACAGCTGATTTTTTATCTCTTATGCTTACGCCATATGAACCCCCTTCCAAGCGAGCTCGTGGTTGGAGAGTTATGAATTTGGAAACCATTGAGTCACTTCCAATCTTAGCTGACCAACTAGAATGTCACACCATGAAAGATAAGCTGCTGGCAACAGTTTGTCGATATACTAGAGATGGTTGGCCGGATAAGGTTGAAAGCGAGGATTTGAAGCCTTAATTTTCTCGTAGACATGAGTTATCTCTTGATAGTAATGCAATATTTTGGGGGGTACGTCAAGTAATTCCCGAAATGTTGCGTAAACAAGTGCTTGAGGAACTTCATTTGGGCCATTGCGGGGTCGTGCGTATAAAAGCTCTTGCTCGTTCCCGTGTATGGTGGCCTAAAATTGATAGTGATTTGGAAAGTTTGGTTAACAAATGCATGGCTTGTCAGGTGAACCGTGATGTTGGTGCTAAGTCAAAGAAACATGTTTGGGAATGACCTGCATTGGCGTGGGACAGAATCCACCTTGACTTTGCAGGGCCGTTTCGTGGAAAAACGTACATGGTATTGTTGGATGCACATTCTAAATTCCCATTTGTTTATGACATGAAAACAACAACGAGTGGTATTATTATATGCATTTTGCATGATTTGTTTTCAACTTATGGTTACTCTAAGGTACTGGTTAGTGACAATGGACCACAGCTAAAAAGTAATGAGTTTGAAAAATATTTAAAACAATGTTGAATTCGGCATGTAACATCCATTTCGTATTTGCCAGTCCGTAATGGGGCTGCTGAAAACCTAGTACGGTCGCTAAAACGCAGTATAAAAGCGAGCCTAACTCAAGGTTTAAGCCTAGAAATAGCACTGACTAATTTCCTTCTACAAGCTAGAAATATCCCTCATTGCACTACAGGTGTGACTGCGTAAAAAGCTTTCCTAAAAAGACACGTGTGTATAGATTTAACTCTTATGATAACAATTGTTGCCGATAAAACTGTTCTAAGGCAAGACCGTCAGCTAAAACCAACAGCTAATTTATGCGAGCGCACTTACCAGTTGAACGATAAAGTTTTTTGTACAGATGCGAGGCAAAATGCGGCGAAAAACTGGTTGCCGGGCCGAGTTGTGAAAGTACTTAGTCCGTATGAATATGAAATAACAGTAAAAAGCGGTGTTCTTCTCCGGAAATCCGGGTCGCAATTACGCATGCGTGTAGCTGAAGATTCGTTGCTTGATTAGCCGGTGTCCAATGGGCAATAGGATATGCAAATGTGGAACAGTAATCCAATCTTCCGTGCGCCGTCGGGAGGTGAAGCTATGGCCCCTCGACATGGTCCATCACAGACCGTGCAATCGACTCGTCGTCGAAGTTTTGTTTTGCCCCAGCTTACACCACCAAAGGTCCGAAGTTCTCCCGTCAAAATGCATGTTTTCAATAAAGAATTGTCTCCCATTAAAGTTAGTGAGGATTTCCCGCCCTTGTTGTCGCCTCCGAGTGAGTCTATACGGACAAGTCCGTTAAAATTATCGTCGGTTACTGGTGACGTTGGAAAGCTCCCTGTGTCAGTGCCGGCGTCATCGTCGTGTGCTGTTGCTCGGCCCTCGCCGAGCGTAGTTGGTATGCCGTTGCAAAAAACGCCGGTTTCACAGCAAGAAATTGGAACATCTGCTAGGAGGTCTCGGCGAAAAGTAGTTCTTCCCGAATGTTTTCGGCAGTGAGGTGGTTGTGGTTTTGGGAGTAGCCAAATTTTGGGAATATTTTTTTTCCGCTTGTTTTGGTGTGTTTGTTTTTGCATTTTTGTGGTAACAACATTGTTTATTAATTTTGTTATTGGAACAAGTGGGTTAGATGGTTGATACTTTTCTCCTTTTTCGGCTTTTTGATTAGAAAATTGTTGAATAATAAGAAGGGGGGAAATAGTAGGTATTAAATTTAGGGATATTAATATTCTAATATAGTTATATTAAATTTGCACTCTCCGATTAGTCAGGTCTTGTATATATTGTGTATAGAGGTTGGCATGAAATGCTTCTTATTGTATATTGTATAGTTTAATAGTAATTAATTATATGACTTATAATCTATTGGGGGTGGTTGTAGTGTATGATTACAGTGATCCTAGATACTGCTAAGTATTTTTGGTCAACTGTCATCGCATAACTAAATTGGCTTATAGGTATTAACCAATCACTGTTGTAATTGGAGTGACGTCACTTCCCATGATGCACTCCACCTAAAGTTATATAAAGGCTTGCAGCTGCCATTTAAGCTGCTGCGCACTTAGAACACACAACCTGTAGTGGTGTCCTTTATTTAAGACACAGAACATTACACTAAGAAACTTTGTAGTTCTTGAATACAAGTCGGATTCGGTGCGTTTGTGACTGCTTCAATCACTCGGGAGTGTGTGCAGGCCTTCAGCATTTATCATTATGACCTAAATATTTCAGTTCAGGTTGCGACAGCTTACACTTGTCGATCCTAAGCCTAGCCCCTGCATCCTGCAAAGCAGTTAGCAGCTGATTTAAAGATTCGTCATGCTTTTCCCCCTTCCCGCTCACGAAAATGTCATCATAAAATGGTGAACATTTGGAGATTTTACTCGTGATTTGCGTCAGGATCCTCTGGAAAATTCCAGGATTGGACGCAAGGCCCAGGATTGTTAATGCTGCCTGCGACTCAGGATCTAATTCGATTTGCAAAAAGACATCTTGAAGATCGATAAGGCTAAATCTGTCACTACATGCTAACTCACTGAATAATTCTGCAGTTGTGGGAACCGGATAATGGCCCACCTCCAACTGTGGATTTACGGTGGTTTTGTAATCGCCGATAATTCTAATGTCTCCATTAGCTTTTTGAACGATCGGGGTCGACCATTCTGAGGTTGCAACTGGCTCCAGGATTCCTAAGCTAACCAGGCTCTTGATTTCCTGATTAACGTTTTGTTTTAATGCCAAAGGGACAGGGCGAACTCGACTATACACAGGTTTTGCGTCGGCCTTTAACTGAATCTTTGCTTTGAAGTTTTTGAAATTACCCATACCCTCACTGAAAAGTTCGGAAAAACCTTTAACTATTGCATCGGTGTCAACTGGTGAAATCTTTGCTTTAACCTGTTTGACTCTTTTAACTTTAGTTTGAAAATCGTAGTATGGTTCAAAGTTAACTCTAAAGATTGAAAGCCACTCTTTCCCAATTAATGCTGGTTTATACATTTTTTAAAACTAGTGCATCCAAATATTCAGTTTGGCCATTAACTATGACCTTGAGACTTACTGTGTAAATCGTTTTCTCCATCCCTTCGGTGTATGAGTGGATGGAATACGGCCTGAGATTGAGCGGATAATCCGAAAATTATTTTTTATACAACTCAATCGGTATTATTGTAGTGTCTGCCCCGGAATCTAGCTCCATTTTGAGCTTAACACCATTGAGGCAGACAGGCACAGTCCATTTGTGGATTTTTAACGAGTTGACTACAAGGACTATTTTATTAGTACCGTAAATACCTTATTAAACGCCCATGGGCGGCTAAAATTAATTCGATAAAATAGTGGAGGGGCGTTAACAAAGCTACTACAAGATATCTGATCTGAACGTATGTTTTTGGGTGGTCGTTTAGGTCAAAATCCATCGTGGAAAAGTTGATTATTCACGTGCGTGATCTGGGTTCAATCTAGCATTAACACACTGGTTTTATTCTCATTTATTCACAAATTTAGTGTATTAGATCGTCTGCCTTCCAATATCTAACCTAATCAAAGTTAAAATAATTTGTAACCATCACCACGCTTCACGGGAGCATTTGTACTCGCGGAAAAGTCGCCAATATTAGGCCTATGCGATCGATCATTGATGTGTGTAATATGGATTCTGTGTAGTGAAAACGGTTTACCTTTTTCCCAATTATTCTCAAATTTAGTTTATTAAATCGTCGTCCTTCCAGTATCTAACATAATTCAAAGTTAAAACTAATTTTTAACCATCACGAACCTTCAAAACAGACACGCGATTCACCACTAGGAAACGCATGTGTTGACATTTATCACCATAGAGTTATATATTGTCGTCCAAGACGGAAGTTCCGGCAGAAATAGACGAGTAGGTCTGGACCCATGGAGCCCCAGTAGTGGAAGCGAAGTAGTGGACGCGTCCAGACTGTGTTAAGCGCTTGAAACATCCGGTCCATCACGTCAATTATGACGTTACTCCAGTTGGGGTTTTCCGGTCGTGAATCGCGTGTCTGTTTTGAAGGTTTGTGAAGGTTAAAAATTAGTTTTAACTTTGAATTATGTTAGATATTGAAAGGAGGACGATCTAATAAACTAAATTTGAGAATAAATGAGAAAAAGGTCTAGCGTTTTCACGAGACTGAATCCATATTACGCACATCAATGATCGATCGCATAGGCCTAATATTGCCGACTTTTCCACGATTACAAATGCTCCCGTAAATCGTTTTGAATTAAATGTTGATTTCGTTAAATTTATGAATCTTTTCGTTAATTTTGCTGCAGAACCACCAAGATTTAAAGGGATAATACGTTGATTTCTTTAAACGTTTGAAGCTTTTAGTCAATTTCTCGATTAACTAAAAAAAAAAAAGATTGGTGGGGGGGGGGGGGGGCGCGTAAATAAATCCACTACACGATTTCTGACCTAAAGTATTTTTGGGGGGTGGGCGTTAGCAAAGCCAGGGCGGTTATTAGGTGATTTACGGTAACAACAGGAATTAAAATTTGGTCTGCAGCCTTGGACAGTCCTACCGTATTGTTTTGAAGACAATAATCGTCCTCGGATTCACACTCACTCTCCGAAGCATACTCAGAATTTTCCGGCTCCAAATCCGACTCACTGTCGGTTTCCCGTTCGAGTTTATGGACTTTCTTTTTATAACTGTGTTTCAGTTTACTTTTGGGCCTAGCCTTAAAATTTGAACTCAAGTTTGGTTTTGAGTATTCTGCAGGTTTTGACACTTTAACACTGCTACTTTTTTTGACAAACGGCTTTTAAATGACAGGGGGTGTGGCATTGGCCGCAAATATAATCCTTATACTTTCATTGTGTTTTTACGTGACCGGATTTTCCGCAACAGTAACAAATTAAATCTTTACTGGACTTGTTTCGATTCTGAGTTCTCCTCGGTTTGTGAGATACATAATTAATCGAGTTCGAATGAGAACGAATTACTTCTTGGTCAATTTCGGCAGATTCCAATGATAAAGCTAATGACGTTGCAGCCTTTAAATCCAGAATCTGCTTCAGAAGTTCGCATTACAAAATTTCCGATTTTACACCGCCTATCTGACGATCTCGTATCATCTCATTATTAATTTCTGTGATCTTGTCAAAGTCACAAACTTAGTGAGCAACTTTAATGAAGCTTTATATTCACTGATACTCTGGTCTGGCTTCTGTGACCTACGGAAAAATTTGCCACGTTTGGAAACTACGGAAGGTAGTGGTTCTATGTCGTCGAGAATAGTTTTCACCAAAACGTCGTACGTCATTGAACTTGGTAATGCTGGCTAAAATAATATTCATGATCCTATCAAACATTTTTTGGCCTACAGACGCCATTAAAAAATCAATCTGATCTGCAACTGGGATTTTTCTAGCGCGATAATAGTAACTAATTCGACTAATGTATTTTTCCCAAGTATCGTTATCTGCATCGAATTCAGCGTACAATCCCGCTGTTTTAGAAGCCATTGTGAGGTCTTCACTAGAGCTACTGTAGCTCGGATTTAAATTTGAATTAACACTGGCGCTAACGCCCACTTCTGTGTTTCCTGCAGCAACACTAGAGCTGCTTGAAGGAACAGCTAACACAGGCGTTTTTACAACTACTCCTGTCTCAGGCATAAGCCTACACTTGAAAATTAAATTAAATAATTAATTTAATACAATTCCATTTAATTTGAATTAAACTGGAAGCCACTCGAGATTACAGAGTTTTCACTTAATAGCTAAGCCAACACTACCGTAGCCTACCTACTTTTAAATTTAAGCACCTTCAACTTAAACCAATTTACTAGGCTTTTTAAATTGTTTACCGTTTCACTAAACGTTTAAACAAAACATCACGACAGGACTATGTGTACGGCACCGACCAAGTTTCATCGTTTATAAGCATAAACGCTATAGTGCTAAAATTAAGCACCAGCACTAAACCAGCCTGAATAAGGGCACGGCACCAATAAATTCACGAGAGGTAATTAAATTGCATTTTTAAATCATGTCGTTCTGCTTATAGTAATGGCAGTGTGACACACCTGCGCGTTGCACCAGGATACAATCCTTGTACTAATTACCTTTTATGAATTTACTTGCCCCCTCCAGTTCTAGTAATTAAGGTACTAATTTATCTTCAGTACATGAAAGTTCTTAAACCCAGTACACTTTTGAAAAAAAATTAAGCTCTGATAGTTCCAGAGTACTAATTTCATTTGCCAAAATGAAAAAAATTATTACTTACCACAGCTGAGGAGCACTCTCCATGGCTGTAGAACCTATCAAGCTAATCAATTAATTTAATTAAACCTTAGTACCGCCATCGTCGCCATCTGTAACGTATGCTGGTGGTAGTCATACACCTAGTAGGTTCAACTAAGGCATAGTAAGGACTAGGCCAATAACGGTGCTGTAGGCTAACACTTGAAGGACTTTAATCAGCAGCTTACATGGTTTTATATAACCTATTGTCACATGACAAGAAGTCATGTGATACTGAATGTATGGAGATACTGAATGTATGGAGACATGATATGGATAGACTAAGTTAACTATGGAGGTATAATAAGGCAGGCTGTAAAAGAGTTGGCAATTAGACTTAAAAGGCTACCATTGTGGTGCCTCTATGACGACACCACAGTAACTCGAACCATAGTGCTAATCCCAGTAAGACTAAAGTCAAAGAAAAAGACCTGCTTCGATTGTTTCAAGAAAGGACATTTCAAATATGAATGTTGTTTATTAAAGAAGCTTAATGCAGATAAATCGGAGCATGTTGTGATGTCCTGGGCGGGGACACACCTTAGCCCAGCGTGGGCACCAATGGTAATAAACACACGGACTACCAGAGTGTAGGCTACAGCTGATAAGACAGCTAACTTCCTGTTTACTGCTCCTTAAATACAGGGAAGTCATGTGATACACTTAAGATTATATACAATTATGGAACAGACTATTTAGTGGTTAAAGGGTTATCTTGGTAGGGTTAACATATAGACATGAAATTAATGGCTGCCATTGTGGAGCACACAAGTGACGACTCCACAATGCAGCGAGCGAAAAATAAAAACAGAAAAAAAAATAATCTAAGCCTAGCTGGAAATAAAATCATGATTACGAAGGCAAGATGTATTTTTTAGTGCACTACCTATTTTTAAAGAAAGATACATAATTTTTCGCTTTCGAGGAAAAACTAAACACTATTTTTGAAAGCTGTTTTACAAAAATAAAGAACTGAAGATGTACATGATTAAGCAAAAAATTAAACATTAATAAACTGGCTGAAAACTTGCCAGTTTTAAATTTCTGTTTTGGTTTCTGGAGCAATTTTACAATAAATTTTAATGTTGTTTTAATTTTCGTAGCCTTTTTTGGTTAATTTTCTTTTTGCAGCAACCATTTCTGCAGCTGAAACGCTACAGCGTTGCTGTGGACAAACATCTGGATTAGGCTTCACCGGAGTGGGAATTGCGGCTCCAAGCAATTTTTTGTTCCGATGTCGGAAGTATTTACATACATGAAAAGACAAAAAGATACAAAGAGGATAAAATCGTGAAATCAATTTTTCACACGAACAACAAAATACACTTACATTTTTACCTAATTTTAAAGGTGGACATTTTTAAAATTAACAGAGCCGATTCTCTGCACGAACAACTAGGGGACAAAACGTTTTAGCGTTACTCGCTACAGTTTAAAAAGAACTATCATTTAATTCACATATAACGGATTACAACAAAAAAAAACGAAGAAGTTGTAGCCAAATGGTAATTTTGCAAAAAAAACTACAAATTGAGCTTGTCTGGAGCTCTACGCAGTCTCTTTGAACGTTGAGCATTTTGAAGCTGCGCTGCAATGTCAACCTGTGTTGGTGATAGCACAACTTTGCGTTTATTGGGATTCGGTTTCGCTTTTTTGTTAGCATGACCTGGCTTCGGTGGTGATTGCTTAGTGGCTGGTGACGTAATAATCGATGGAGATTGTGACCTTCCTGGCTTAGAATTTCCTTCAAGAGGGGCGCTGGTAGTAGCCAAAGGTGATTGGTTATTTACGTTAGCAGGCTCATCCACTTCGTGTGTGTGGGGTAATTTCGCTGGAGATTTCCTGCCACCTGGTGACTTGAGATGTAAATTCTCAGGTGATTTTTCAAGCTGTTGGATTGGTGGAATTTTTCCCTCAGTAACAGAAATTGACTTTCTGGATTGGCCGAGAGATCGACGCTCAGGAACTACGTCAGCGAAACTTGGCTTTTCACGTTGTTTGCCGCCAAAAGATATGCGTTTGAAATTTGAGTGATCTTGCTCATTATGCATGGAAAAATTACTGCTTTTCGCCGTCGAAACAAGTGCGTTTGGAGGCTGTTCTGGATAATCATTTTCCGCGGTATGTAACCTTAGCTGTTCGCGATGTTTGCGAATTGTATTATCATTAGTATCAACGATAGTATAGGACTGATTTTCACATTTTTGGTTAACCATACCGACTGACCATAGCCTGTCATTTGTCGTTGAAAAGTCACGATACCAAACCTTTTCACCTATTTGATACGTTTTCAACTCACGATGGTGGGTGCTCTGTACTTGTTTTAATTGTTTACGGCGTACGGCTGCAATAGGGTCAGGGAACAATAAATCCAGCCGAGACTTTAATTCTCGGTTAAAGTATAATTTTCCGGGTTTTGCTTGCGTGGTAGCGGAGATAGTGATTCGTGCTGATAACAAGTAACAATTTATACTCTCTTGAATAGTAGACCCCTGTCGCCGCGCGGCCTTTAGACTCTCTTGAAATTACGTACGTATACCTCAGCCAAACCGTTGGTCCAAGGCGCAAAACTTGGCCCGGTCATGTGCCTAATTCCGTTGGATTTTAACCAATTTTGGAATTCTGCGGACAAAAATTGGGCAGCATTGTCGGTAACTAAGCTGTCCATTAAACCATATAAAGCTATATGATTGTTTAAAACGTCAATGACACGCGCGGACGTTGTTGACTTCATTTTATGCACAAAAGGAATATTTGAATGTGCGTCTACAAGAATGAAAAACATGTAATTGTCCATCGGCCCCAAAAAATCAGCGTGTAAGCGATTGTTTGGTTTTAGTGGATATTCCCACGTATGCTTAGGACCTGACGTTTGAGTATCTTTATACTCTTGACAATTTTGGCATAATTTGACTTTATTTTCAATGTCAGAGTCAATCTTAGGCCACCAGACCTTCTGTCTAGCTAAACTTTTCAATTTAACTATGCCTAAGTGAGCACTGTGTAGATCTTTCAAGATTTGTCTCCGCAAGGCCGTCGGCACCAGGACTCTATACCCCCAAAATAAGGTTTCGTTTTCGACAGAGATTTCAGCACGACGTGTGAAGTACGGTAACAGATCGGGAATTTCGCATTTGTCAGGCCAACCATGGTTCACATAACGATAAACTTTTAAAAGGATTTTATCACGTTTACTTTCAAGAACGAGTGTCTCGTTTAAAACTGGAAGATTAGAAATAGTTTCTAAAGCAAGAATATTGTACTGCTCTTCTGCTTTCTCGAATTCCTCGGTATTTGGGAGGGGAAGGCGCGATAAAGCGTCTGCCGTCAAATTAAGCTTACCGGGAATGTGTTCGAATTCGTAATCGTAAGCATTAAGCATCACTGCCCAACGCTGAACCCTGGCGGCTGCCATCTGCGGTATTCCTTTTTTAGGGGCAAAAATGCAAACTAAAGCCTTCTGATCAGACTGCAGTATGAATCGCTGACCATAAACGTATTCATGAAACCGTTTCACTCCCCAAGCTACGCTGAGCGCTTCCCGGTCAAAATGCGAGTAGCCTCTTTCCGCTTGAGTGAGTTTACGTGAAGCGAAAGCTATCGGCCGTGATTCACCGTTTTTCATGACATGCATCAGGCACGCGCCAATTCCGTAGGGTGAGCCGTCACAAACGAGCTTGAGCTTTAATTTCGGATCGTAATGAACCAGAACTTTTGATTTAAGAAATAATTCTTTTACTTTACTCACGGCTCGGTCGCATTCTGCCCCCCAAACCCACTTCACACTTGGGCTTAACAAACGTGTTACTGGTGACAGAATATGAGCGAGATTCGGTAGATATTTTGAGTAATGGTTTACAAAACCCAGAAAGCTCTGTAGCTCTTGAATACATGTTGGGTTAGGAGCGTTTGTGACTGCTTCGATAACCTCAGGGAGTGTATGCAAGCCTTCTGCATTTATCATGTGGCCTAAATATTTTAATTCAGGCCGCGACAGTTTGCACTT
>JAHWFP010102610.1:7343-23428 GCA_023313725.1 Lithobius niger | reverse complement strand
GTGTCAAATTTTGTTAGTAAGAGGCTGGTAATCATTGGACCCTTACTGACTGTTGGTCAGCACAATAACCTAGTAAGCCAATTTTGTAACTCCACCTTGTAAATAAAATCGTAGCCTTTCAGACAGAACGTGTTTTTGTGTGAAGCCGGTTTTTTTTTGTTTTAGTAACATCTTTGAAGAATATTTTTTTAATTTTTTTTATTATTTAAAATAAATAATGGGTAGCACGAAGTACTAACGTACTTGTTTGTGCTTACAATAATTAACATACAGTTGAACAATTGTTTTACAAATAAACATTAAATTTTACTTAAACAAAATATTCAATTTTCTTAATTACTTACCCACATGACAAAAACAGCAAGTTTACAGAGTAAATAAAATTTTATCCAAAAAATATATATAACTCATCAAACGATACCTGATTTATTTATTTATCATTTTGTTTAAATAGGTTTTAGTTTAATTTTTAAATTTCCAAATGACGCAATTTTATGACATTCCCTAGGTTACTTGTTCAAAATAAAAGGAGTAAAATACTTTGTTGACATTTTTCCAAAATTATTTCTCCAAAGTGGTAATTTGTGTCTAACTGATTCAGCTCGTAGGCTACTGTTAAGAGTTCTTAAATTATTTCCATTCCAAAATATTTTTTTCCTTTTAATCAAGTAGTATCTTAGGGTATCGATATTAAAAATTTTGTGATCAAATTTATTTATTTATTTTTTTTATTTTTTATTTTTTTTTGCTGTTCTGGAAAAGAACCCGAATAATTTTAGTTTGCATTTTCTGCACGAAAAAAACATGTTTATTATGTTTTAAAACATAAATAAATAAATAAATTATGTTTATAAATTAATGAATTAAAACATAAGTTTTGTTTAAAAACATAATTGCCTTCAGCTTCAGCTTTTGACTTTTGATGCGTTAGAATTTTTGACTAGCTATATACAAAGGTCGTAGAGTTAAGGTAATTGATGACAAACAATAATGCGCTCTGCTGTGAATATGCTATCCTACACGCTGCGAATACGCTATCGCGATCCTCCTATAAATGCCCATACGATGATCCAAAGGTAGTGAGGTGTGCGTTTGCTTCTTTGCCTTAGGTCGAAAAGTATTTTGGGGATTACCAAACCTAAACAAATTTTCAACCTAAGGCAAAGGAGGAAATGCACACCTCACTACCATTGGATTATCGTATGGGTCTTTTATAGGAGAATCTCTTACAGTCTTTTGCCAAAATGTATTAATTGCTTTCGTAATCTTAAGAATGAAGGCTGGCCACTAGGTAGCAAGGGGCCAATTCTTACCAGTCCCTTACTAACGAAATTTGACACCTAGACCCTTCTCTGTTGAAACAACTGTGAGGAGGCGTTTCAACAATGCCAACGATGCCAACGACGCCACTGACAACAACGCCAACGACGCCTGCGCCATAGAGATCAGTGGTCGGGAGAGCTGAAGTCTATATGCTCCAAAAATCGTCCACTACAATCTGGCCGCCTGAAGAAGAAAAACGTCGTTTGATTTGAAATTGTCTTTCGAAAATTTAGCACACCACGAACATTTAAACTGGTGATGAACCTTTGAAAATCGCGTATTTTTCCGTCTATCATGGTACACCCTTCCCGTCAAAGCATGTCCTTGTTTTTCTAGAACTGACTTTTAGACCCTTATTCTTGACACTTAACGATCTGTTTTGTTATTAACTCGTGTTACTTTGAAAATTGTAATAAACAGGTTTATAACTTCTGCCAGGCAGAAAGTTATAAACCTTTAGCGATCACTTAAACTGATGGCACATTCATTGTTTTAACTGGTATCTACTATATCGCCTGCATTATAAATATGACGGAACTTGGACGATAATAAGCCTAATATCGAAAATTATGGATTCCTAGTGACGACGGCACATTTGTTGTTTCAAGTGGTATCAACGATATTGTCTATGTCGTAAATTTTAAGGAAATCGGACGATAATAAGCATGATTTCGAAATGGCCACCTGATTTCAAGATGGAATCCATTACACATTAATAGTGACAATGGCACATTCATTATTTCATTGGTATCCACTCTGTTGTCTCCATTCTAAATTTGAAGGAAATCGGTCGATAATAAGCATCATTTCAAAATGGTCACCTGATTTCAAGATGGCGGCCATTAGAGATTGCTAGTGACGATAGCACATTCATTGTTTCAATTGGTATCAACTTTGTCATCACCATTTTAAATTTGAAGGAAATCAAAGGGTAACAAACATGATTTCAAAATGGCTACTGGATTTCAAGATGGAGTCCATTACACATTAATAGTGACAATGGCACATTCATTGTTTCATTTGGTATCAACTATATCATCTGTATTCTAAATTTGAAGGAATTTGGATGACAAAAAGTGTACTTTCAAAAAGGTTACCTAATTTCAAGACGACAGCCATTAGCGATTATTACTGACGATGGCACATTCATTGTTTCAATTGGAATCAACTACTTCGTCTCCCTTTTAATTTGAAAGAAATCAGACAATAATAAGAACAATTTCAAAATGGCTGCATGAGTTCGAGATTGCGTCAGTCATTACAGATTAATAGTGACGATAGGACATTCATTGGTTCGTTTGGTATCAACTAATAGCTGGCCCACCTATGTGCAAAATCTGAAAGAAATCGAACTTTTTCCAGTGGCAGACGTCAGCTAGAAACACAGTACATTCATCTAGAGATTGTAGGACCTCTACCTGCACTGAACTGTGGGAGCAATTGTACACGCTACGGTGCAGGAGACCGTGCATTTGTATGGAGGTGTGACCGAGCAAGGAAGGGGGTTTAGGGCAGTACGTGTGGGGGGGGGGGGGTGGAGGGCAGGACAACTACCCCCTCCCTCAACTAAGGTAAAATCATTACAAACATGTGATAGTGGGTGTTGGGAGCACAAACTGGAGAAAGTTTGGGGATGGAGAAAGTTTAGAGAACATAACATCTTGGGAGGGGTGTGCAGGGCAACTTGCCAACGGTGCATCCAACATCACCATGTGTAGCACAGGTTTCTCGAAGTGTAAAAATAGTAACACTGTATATTTTGGTTGTTGTTGCAGTGGGAAAAATACGCCAAGTGTTGTGAAGATAAACATGCCGCGGTAAGTACTGCATATGATCTAGTGATTTTATGACGGATTGGTATATTTTAAGGGAAGCTCCAATCATGTTTGTGCTTCCCTATGTTCCTTTTGCATTCACTTATTTCCTTCCCTAGGTCCTTTTGCAATCACTTATTTCCTTCCCTAGGTTCCTTTTGCATTCACTCATTTCCTCCCCTAGGCTCCTTTTGCATTCGTTCATTTTCTTCCATAGGCTCCTTTTGCATTCACTCCTTTCCTTCCCTAGGCTCCTTTTGCATTCACTCCTTTCCTTCCTTAGGCTTCTTTTGCATTCACTCATTTCCTTCCAAAGGCTCCTTTTGCATTCACTCCTTTCCTTCCCTAGGCTTCTTTTACATTCACTCATTACCTTCTCTAGGCTCCTTTTGCATTCACTCATTTCCTTCCATAGGCTCCTTTTGCATTCAACTCGTTCCTTCCCTAGGCTCCTTTTGCATTCACTCAGTTCCTTCCATAGGCTCCTTTTGCATTCACTCCTTTCCTTCCCCCCTAGTTTCCTTTTGCATTCACTCCTTTCCTTCCCCCCCTAGCTTCCTTTTGCATTCACTCATTTCCTTCCATAGGCTCCTTTTGCATTCACTCCTTTCCTTCCCTAGGCTTCTTTTACATTCACTCATTACCTTCTCTAGGCTCCTTTTGCATTCACTTATTTCCTTCCCTAGATTCCTTTTGCATTCACTCATTTGCTTCCCTAAGTTCCTTCCATAAGAAAAAAGTAATAGGTAGCTTAACTATATCTGGTTCCTAATTTAATTCCCTGTGGCACTTTTTGAAAGGACAATTCATCCACAACCATAGAATGTCAGTACCAGCTTTAAGCATTAAGTTTAGCTTAAAACAGGCAGCAGTACATTTCAATGTGATCTCACTTCTAAACGTTTAGACATGTCCCAAGTGCCTAGGACCGTAGGAACATCCCAATCAAAAGTAAGAGGGAGAGAAAAGTTCAGCAAATCACACCAAAAGGGCATAAGGGTTCAACTTATGTTCAACAGCATAGAAATAATTTACTTAGCCTAGTTTTGATTTCTAAACAAAGCTAAGTAAATCAAGTTTAGCATTGTTTAACATAGGCGAAATAGATTTTTTTTTAATGATACAACAGTATTTGACTGTTTTAAAATTTAATTATACCATTATCTCAATCGATGCCCACAGAGAAGATGGAAGGTAACCATAATTGCAAGAATTATTTTTCTTGCTCGATATAGCGCATTATACAGTTATGGGCCAAATTAGGCTAAAAATATTGCCAGTTTTCGTCATTTTCTACGTCAGACTATACCCACATTTTTTTAAACAAATATAAAATTCCTTGAAGTTGTGGCGTATTTAAAGATGATTCTTGACAGCATGAAAATAGATAACGTTAAAATTAAATATTAAAAGTAGTCAAGTATAATTTTTATCATTTTTATCTATTTCATCTATGTTAAACAATGCTAAACTTGATGCCCCTTGCGGAAGCGCAAAACCTCACCTCAGAGGGATGAAACTTTTTTTGGGGTAACAGTGACGATAAAAGGCAACGTTTCCACAGTAAGGTTATTAAGAATTCCGAAAAAAAGTGTTTTTCAATCCACCCTAATAGTTTTGTTTGTAGACGATAAGACGGCTCCTCAAGCAGAACCCATAGGCACGATACGTTTCTAGTTCGTAGAAGGAATTTCTCAGTCCACTTTCTAAACATGTGCACACTTTTTTAAAATTACTTGCTATGCATTTTAGTTCATACATTATGAATTTAAACTCTGTGGTGCATAAACGCAGCGATTAACTGTGTTTATAGTGTGCGCGGCCTATCTTGAGTTCGCCGCAGAACGAACACAGATAATCGATTGTACGTTTTTGACAGCAGAGTGCCTTGTTGATGTCCAAGATGGTTACAAAAACAATGGCGACCGTCGATTAAAGCCGCCCCATCCAGGAAGACGTAGCCGCTCGTAAATTACTTTTGGGACTCAAGATACGCCGCGCACACAATACATGCTTGCTTACATGTTCAAACATGAAAGAAAATTATATTACTATATCCTAAATAACGAAGTTCCTGAGAGCCATACTCACACAGCAAAACGGAAATGGCCTAATCTTATCGAAACGCCTTAGTGCGGCCTCCATGCTGGGTCTGCGCGTGCTGGTGGTGTGACGTCATTGAGCATGAAAATAATAACAACCAGCATCTAATTTTTGGAAGAAATTCGAAGCATATATTCCCTGGCTCCGAGCCATGAAGGATTTTTAAAACCCTGTGAGGCTAAGCAACCTCGCAATAGGGGTGATTAAAAGCTAAATCCATCACACTAGTCCCTCAGTATTGTATTTATTTAGGATTATTAAAACAATAGTGTATGCTAAATACTAAAAAAAAAAAAAAAAAAAACCAGGAAACCATAAATACTATAAAACCATAAAACCAGGAAACCATAAATAAGCGGAATGTTTGGGGTGATGGGTGTAACATGCTGATTTTATTATGTTGTTTCGCATAGTCCTTTTCCGTGTATGGTTCCCAGTAAATTAGTTTTAAATTAGGTATCCGATTAGTCTGATTGTAGTATTTATATTTCAGATCTGCAAATCCTAAGAATTCGGAAGAAGACAGCAGCAGCACTTGTTGGAATTTCTGGACCAGTACCTTTCATGTTTGAAGAGAAATGCATTACTTTGTTTTAATGTATTTCACTTTTTTTCGTTCTTGATGACGAATATTATTTTTTTTTTAAATAAATAAAACAACTGAGATCTGGATTAGGGGGACAAGAAAATAAAATTTATTTTTTGAACATCAATACAAATTGCTTATTAGTGTGTCTGTTCTGATACTATAGAGCAGTGATATTTGCCGCCATATTGGCACCAGTGTCGGCTTTGGAGAGCATAACTACAAGGTGCACTACATAAAAATGGAGGGAAAAACAACGGAAGAGCGGATTTCTTAGGCTTAAAATAACGTTGTTTTCTCCAACAACAAAAATCGCGCGTTTTAGGTCTAAAAAACCACTCTTCACAGCATCGGCTTCAGTATGACGCCCTTCTGTTTCTCTCTGCAGTGCCCCTTGCAGCTAACCCGTTAAGGCTCCAGCATAGAGTTATACTATACAATAATACTACGTCGTGTCACTGCTCTATAGTCACGTGCCAGAATGTTTTGTTGAAGGCGTTACCACGACTACATAAGAAAAGTGTGTGGAGAGATCTGATTCTACATTAAATTGCATTTGAAGAACTCACGATAAATGTATACTTTGGGCCTTCAAAATCTATGTTCGCCCAGTTCTGGAGTATGCAAGCCAGATCTGGTCACCAAGACTTTTGAAAGACATTGACAAAATCGAAGCGGTCCGGAGGAGATATACAAAAAGATTTCCTGGACTAGGAACGAAACCTTATTGCGAGCGACAAAAAAATACTCAAACTCGACACCCTCGAATGTAGACGTCTGAAGGCTGATCTCATCCTTACTTTCAAAATTATTTACTCCTTACTTCCGGTCGATTTACCGCTCTTTGATTTTCGTACTGAGACTCGAACCCGGGGAAATGACTTTAGGCTTGTAAATCCCAAGTATAACCTGAATTGCAGGAGGGCATTTTTTGGTCTGAGAGTGGTTCCTGTTTGGGACTCGCTCCCAAATGACATTGTTTTGGCACCGTCGTTACATATCTTCCGAAAAAAAAACTTAACACGTGTGATTTAAGGGCACACTTATTGCGCCCTGAAAACTGCCCTTGAGGCCAGTCACCCCTATTCTCCGTAATTCCAGATTTCTTCTTTTTAATCCCTTTTTCTTATCCCAAGAAGTTTTTTAATTCTTCTTAAATTTCGACGAGCATTTGCTAATGCGAATTTGCTTAAGTTTGTTTTTAAAATTTGGCGTGCTGTTAGTGGTCCACCAGGACCTTTGCATGTCCACTTTGCTCTTTTAAATGGTTCAAAGAAAGTCTTATTATTATATTATTATTTATACATGCTAACTTACACTCTTAGTAAATGAGAGAGAGAGAGAGAGACACCTGTAGTGGGCAATTGAAGTGGTTGACGGCAACGAACATTAAAAAATAAAAAAATTAAAATTTGTTTATTTTCTTATCGAACAAATGCGATTTCATGAAAATTGTGCCGTGTCAACTGATAAAAAAAAACACAATTCATGTAATAAAGAGATGAGAGTAAACTACTGCAGTATAACAACCTGAAAACAACACTTCAAAATAACTAATTCACCCGGAAGAAAAAAATCGGTTATATTCCGCCAATTTTTACATTTCTCGGATGCAAGCCTCCCCTAAAGGGCAAGGACGCCTGTCCGTGAACCTTTTTTTTTAATTTCACCTTTCGGTTTTCTGATCATTAAAGAAAAAAAAAACGGATAATCGGCTATAAAAACATCTGGAAATTGCACTAAACCAAATACAGGCAAGCACGTCTTCTTCTTAGGGCACTGTGATCTTGTGTGCAACGTCATCCGTTAAAATACCACCCTCTTTCGTTGTTATACAGTTAAAAGGGATTCTACGCGGCGCCCCCAAGGAAGGCGGGCGCCATGCTCGCCTTACCCTTCCTACGGCCCTGGTTGAGTCAGTTGAGATGCATTCTGGGATAGTAAAATGCCGGAACGCGTACTGCCGCTTACCAGTAGCCATTTGCTGCTTTCTTTGATGCAAAAGCCACCACGAATTTAATAAACTACGTGTAATTTTCTAATGCAACAACTGCTAAGCTTCTCATGCTATTATATCGTGTGGATTGCGCCAGGTACCTTCGACCGTTCTATCGGGTCGTTTCACTCAGTTGAACATGTCTAGGTATAGCACAGCTATTTCTCGTGGTAAAGTATACACGAGCGAGATTCAGTTGGTGACGTCTTTGCTCCCAAACCAAACCTCGAACCAGACGACACTTGGTTTTTCGAAACCAACAAACTGGTTTGTTTCAACTATCAATAGTTTTTAACAAAATTAATGAATAATTATGAAATATCTCATCACACAACTTTTACTGAACGTTAAAATACACATTATTAAAGCAAAACGACATATTTTTACGAGATTACCCAAGATGAGAGTTGGTGACGTTGGTTACATCGAAACCAAAATAAAAGCGTGTTTTTGCGATGATCGCTTGTGACGCTCACCCTCTGATAACAAACGTAGCGATTTTTAGTCGCATTGTCGATTGGGCTGCATGGTAGCTTAATGCACTTTAAAACAATTTTCAATTGGAGCGGTCCGGCTGATATTTGATGAGTATTCGTTTGTTTGGTAGTCCAATCTTGTGTCGATTCAACAGCAAAAATAACAGCCAATGAGATGCAAGAATCAGTAAAATGGTGCAGTGACGTCAGACGCATCTAAATCTCGCGCTGTTTCTCGCGCTTTTGCTTAATACTGAACGGACCGACCCGATACAATGGTCGAAGGTCCCTGGCCTGCGCCACATTGTCTAATCCGTGTATTGACGTATTTAGTCGAGTGATCGTTACGTTACTTTGTAAACTTCTGATCCAAATGGAACGGCCATAAGAATAAACGCGATTTGGATCTCGCCAGCCGCAGTTAGGGCGCGTTTATTCAACAAGACCTTCTCGCTCGCCGAATGCTATTTGCTAGTCAACCGTTATTTATTTACGATGTGTTTCTCGTTTCTACTAAATGAAAGCGGTAATACATAACAAATTAAATTTATTATAAATAACAACACGGATAAGGATTAAAGTGTAACAGTAATTTTAAAAATTGGTACGACATTGTTATCATTTCACTTTATTTCCAAAATGTGCTAATCTCTCTCAAAGAACGGCCTCTATCAGTGATCAGACAGACGACGGTAGAATAAATAGCTACTCGCAGCGAGAACTCCAAAATCCAACATGGCGTCCGTTTTGTGGCTATCGAATCGAAGACAAACCATCGAACCCTGGCTTTCAGACATCAGTCTGTCATCTTGTACTGCAGTAAAAATTGTTTTCTTGTTGCCGTAAATCGACGCTGTCATGTTGCACGCATCTACGTCGGCGTTGTTGCCATGGTTACTACGAATAGAAAATGCGACAGCCGCTTTCGCTGTCAAAGACGAGAAGCAGCCAGAAAATTTGGTAGTAACTAAGTAAACGCTAGAAAGCGAGAAAATTGTCGTTGCATCAACCCGTCCTTAAACAGCTAACACGCGGATGGGCAATCCGCTTGTTTTTCAACACCGTGTTAGCTATATCGGCGTTCGCTTTATAGGCGTTGTTTTTTCTCTATGAAAGTTAGGTGGATAAAAAAAAAATGTTTTTTTTTTTTTATTTAAAATCGTAATACTGCGGAATAGTTTCCTTCGATATCCTAATGAAAACGGAAAAAATATTTGTGCCCACTTGGGCGTAAAGTTTACAAGTCAATGGGGAAAAACGCTAATTCCACAAAAAATATTTTTGACTATTTTCAAATACAGCTTTTTACATTATCTCATTTTTTATTCCAGAGAACACTAATGAAGCTAAAATCAGAAACGTTTTTTTTCTTCCAGGCAACAATGCGAATCGGGGTGGGGTGGGGGAGGGGGGGGGAAGAGCACTATTTGCCGATCTAACACTGAAAATTAAGAAAAATTGGAAATAAGCCAACAGCGAAAATCATACACTAGAAATAACGTAGTTCAGCAAGCCACCTTTATGCACTTACGTTTCGTCAGAGTGGCATGACCCGCCGGATTCGAACCAGCTACCCAGTTAGCCCCCAGATCACTTACATAGCGAACTGGGTAGCTGTTTCGAATCCGGGTCATGCCACTCCGACAAAACGTAAGTGCATAAAGGTGGCTTACTCAACTACGTTATTTCTAGTGTATGATTTTCGCTGTTGGCTTATTTCCAATTTTCCTTAATATTATTTCCAGCGATTTATGTCCATTTATTACTGAAAATTAAAATGACGTTCAGGGACAAAATATGTTTTTGTTTTTTTTTAAATTTATTTCTGGCTTCTTTTATTCGTCTCTGAGAGTAATGTAAAAAGCTGTATTTTAAACTAGTCAAAAATAATTTTTTTTTTTTTTCAGAATTAGCGGTTTTCTACATTGACTTACAATGTTAAACTTTAGGCCTGCGTGCGTATTTACAAACCTTACTCCTACTTGGAACCAGTGACAAAATCGCGTCGCCTCATTGGCGCCCTAAGGGAGGATACTCACCAAAACTTTAGGAACGTTGCGAGCTTGGCTTCGCGCTGCAACGTCATTCGTTGCTAGGCAACGCGTCAAGCGCCAGGCCGAGGCTCGAGTTCCTATAGCGTTGCTTTGATCGCCTTGGAAAATTTCATATTTGAAGCGCGCCGCTGGCGCTACGCCTGAGCTGCAGCCAATAGGAGGCCCGCTGTAGCGCAGGCAAGCCGCATATCTGTATCTATAAAGGATACACACAAAGCATTGACCAAAACGAAATTATTTGCTTAGCTTCGCCCAACAAAATCAACACATCGTCAAGATTCACTAAACACTACAGTATAATCCTTTTTTAAACCCTTTTCGCGCAGCGCGTCTTTTACCTGTGGGAGCAAAACGAGCGGCATGGCGAAATTAACCACATGTTTTCAGTTCTGTTAGAACAACAATTACCGCTTAATGGTACGTCTCTTGATAGTGTTGTTTGAGATCGTACAGGCGATCAACAAAACGCAGTTCAACAACGTCAAACAGGAGATGATGTCAGCCGTCGTGTTTGTAGACAAAGCGGCGTTTGCAGCGTCGGTGTGTACAGACCCCAGTTTGAACGCGTCAAACGCTCTCCAAGACCAACGCTGGAAACGCCGAAGCCAAGCTCGCAACGCCCCTAAAGATTTGGTGAGTATCCTCCTCACGTGACTTAGAGCCAAGTTTCCCAACCGGGGAGGTGGGCCTCCCTAGGGGGGGCGCGGAGCAACTGCAGGGGAGGCGCGAGATGCCAGATCAGTGGTGAACTTTTTTTTAAAAGCATCACACAAAGTTCTCGCCAATGACAGACCTATACCTGCTATTAGAGCCATTTTTTAAAATTACATTATTGTATAAATTTTGAAGACTTACCAGTATCATTCATTTTTTTTTTTTTTTTTAATTACAAAGCAATGCAGTGTTGCATTAGGCCACTCTGGAACACTGGACTCGATGGGAAGGCCCCTCAGAATAACATAAAAAAAAATAAGATGCAGGGAAACGTTTTAAATTCACGTCTATTTCTTAAAAATGTGGTAGCTGCCCCCCCCCCCCTTCCCACACTGCATGAGGCCTTTGTTAAAACAAAGCAAAATATTTTTGAAAAATTTGAAAAGAATTATAATAAATCAAAGTTTGTCACCATAGCAACGGGTCTGGCAAGGACCGGGAGGTCACCAACAGCCAGCCACAAATTATACGGCATTTACTGTAAAATTAACGTCTTTAAAAAATAAGAAATTACTTATATTGAATTTCAACAATATGATACAATTTTTTAAAAATGAAATAAAACAATGGCCAGGAATGTGGAATAGACGAAGGGGGGGGGGGGGGACACTAATGCCTTACCACCAAGGTTAGACCTGCCAGGGACACTTTGATCCCCGATGGCATCGCCAAACGTGTAGGTTTTTCAGGGGAAGGATGGGCAGGTGCAGACAAGGGAATGTTTGTCTTGTGAAAATTGCATACCTAAATTGCAGGAAAATGTTTCAAATTCAAGCATATTTCTTAAAATTACGGTAGCTGGACCATGCCGGAGAAGCTTATGGCACTACCCAGTACTCTTTACGGGAGTTCTCCCCCTCCTTCCCCGAGGAGGAACCTCGAGATCCACGTCCAACATTCCCAGGAAGGCTTGATTCCTCCCAATCCGACTACTCTGTAGCAATGGGGGGGGGGGGGAGAGGCACCATTGCGTGCTAGTCCCAATGGGGAGGAATACTGCAAAAAAGGTTGGGAACCGCGCTGACAGAGCAGATCACCGCGTCGTATCTGACTTGCATCACGATATTCTTCAACCATCGTTCATGCTGCTATTTTAAGGACTTTCATGGGTGAGCAACTATGCGTAAATGAAATTAGATCTCTTGATTGTCAATGTTTAGAGGTTTGTGTGTATTAGAGCTTGGAAAGAAGCCCTTTTTTTTTTTGACTGTAGGATAGTTACCGCAATATTTATATCCCAACACGCCTGCTACACGGTAGTATGGTTAACCAAATCGGACAAAGCAGCGTATCGCTAATCTAATTGAAATTACTAATAAAAAAAAAAACGTCAAGTGTGCCGTAAAAAAGGGAGTTATATGATTGCAGTTTCACTTGTTAAAATGTATGCACGGATAAAATTTGGATGATTTTTAATTGAAATAATCAAATGTACAACTGAGATAATTGCATCTGTTTAAGTGCTGTTGTGCTTTACGTTTTAAATATATGATTGGTAAAGCACAACAGCACTTGAACAGGTGCAGTTTTCTCAATTTTACATTTGATTATTTCAATTAAAAATCATCCAAATTTTATCCGTGTACATTTTAACAAGTGAAACTTCAATCATATAACCCCCTTTTTTATGGCACACTTGACGTTTTTGTTAGTAATCCGTGTACCTTTATATGGCGTCGTGTTACAAAGGTTTATGCATGCATTGTTTATGAATGCATTGTTGCTGGCCACTTTGAAACAATTCAACTCAGCTCTGAAAGCCTGCATTTACGAAATAAATGCGCCATTCTATCGTTTCTAGCTGCCAATTTCGAGGCCTCGAAATTAAACACGTAGCTTAGTTTGGTTTAAATCTATATGCGTTTAGCTGAAACACGGATTCTTTCATTCAGTCATTTATTATTCCAGAAGCCATGGTCCAAAACCGTACGCTCCTAACAACAAATGTTAAACACTACGCATGAAGTAAGAACCAGAGAACCAGAGAACTAAAGAACTAAGCATGCCATACAGTAGAAAACATAAAACTCTGGCTGCCATAAAACATTTCATTTCATTTCATTACAAAGGGTTCAAAGGGTTTTAGCGAGCGTTAACCGCACCTGGTCATCTGCCCGACGAACCCCTAAGGCCCTATGTCTGCAGCACCCGGCATTTCATTTCAAAGGGTTTTTAGCGAGCTTTAACCGCACCCGGTCATGTGACCGACGAAGCCCTAAGGTCCTATGTCTGCAACACCCGGAATGGATTCTCAGGAGGTCACCCACCCAAGGGTATTTCATTTTTCATTTTTCATTTCATTTTAAAAAAAGGGTTTCAAAGGGTTTAACGAGCGTTAACCACTCCTGGTCATCTGCGCGAAGCCCTAAGGCCCTATCGTGAGTGGTATCGTTCCCAAATTACAATGGTTAAAACAATGTAAAACAATCAAAATGATCGTTCAGGGACCCGTACTCCGGAATGGATGGATCAATCGAAAAAGTGGTCTCTCTGAGTGATGAAGCCCAGGGAAATTTCTGGCTAAGATCATGTTTCAGATTTGGGGTAGGTGCAGTAGTTTTTTCTGAAATCGTGTCAGCCAAGAACAACAACAACAACAACAACAAGTGAACAGTTTTCAAATTTACGTGTGGCTCCCTACTTTTACTCTTGCACTGAATTGCATAAAAGTTGGTATAAAGTTGTGAAAAGTTACTATCTACTATCTACTATATATTGAATAGAAACCGTACGGAGAAATTAATAGTTTTAGTTTTGCTGGAAAAACTATTTTCAATCCAAGCCAACAGTGAAAATCAGACACTAGCCACTATCTTCAAGCCAACAGTGAAAATCACACACTAGAAATGAGGAAATGTACCGTTCTATTGTTTACTGCTATTTGTACGTTTATTTAACCTATTCACAATTTATCTCCAGCTGCTATTAATGTAGTATGTCAGACCCAAGACTATACAATTTATTTCTGATTCAAAGCTTAAAGCAACATCCTGCCTGCCTTATAACAGCCACGCACAGCCATGTGTCCGCGCGCTGCCGTCGCGAGATTCGGGTAGTAATACTACAACGTCACTTCCGCCTTCGTCTTCTCGTGATCACGTGAGCGACGCGGAACAACGTCTGGCCTAATAGACGAATTGCGGGTCACGTGACAGCATTGACGCAAAAACTGTGTCGTCACAACGGGAAACAATGAAACGTCATGGTTATTGTAGGTGCGCAAAGGATCGTATACATGCGGGACGCAGTAAATAAAGTTACCAATAATCAACAAAAAATCTCTTAGACGCCACATTTTAAGGGCACGTTTATGCAACCACTCGCTCTTGCATTCTCGCAGCTAGAAGCTAGAAATCACCTCAAATTCTAACATGGCGGCAGTTTTATGTCTGCCGCCTCGCAACGAAAACAGCACGGATTATAAGACTACAAGTATTTACTCAAACGATGTCTGATTTAGCTAATCCATTTAGTGTTGTTACCATGGCAATGTCACCTTTGCCATCGCGATTGAGTTCTAGCTGCGAGAATACAAATGCGAGTCGTTGCGTAAACGCGCCCTAAAACGGATTTTTTTTTAGCTAGGGATTGACTAACGATAAGTAAAATAAAACTTTGGGGCCGTACTTGATGTGGAGGATCGAGAAAAATAGCGCTGGGAGGAATGTCCTTTTAAGGACTAAGTGTGGGTGAGCAAACTACACATAAAGGCAGTTAGATCTCTTGACTGTCAATGTTTAGAGGTTATTCGTATTGGAGCTTGGAAAGCAGCCCTTTTTGTTTGGCTGTAGGATAGGTACCACAATTTATATCCCAACATGCCTGCTATACACTAGTATGGTTAACCAAATCGGACAAAACAGCGTAGCGATAATCTAATTGAAATAGGCCAACAGTGAAAATCACGCACTGTAAATAACGAAATGTACCGTGATATTGTTTACAGTGCTATTTGTACTAGTACGTTTATTTAACCTATTCACAATTTATCTCCAGCTGCTATTTATGTAGTATGTCAGACTAGGATGTACAATTTATTTCTGGTTCAAAGCTTAAGTCATGTAGGCAAAAAACATGATGTTGTATATCGTGTTACAACATCGAATGTGAGACATTGTAGGCTCTTGCAAAAACAAAATTGGTTCCCTGGAAAACGGGCACTAATAAAAAAAATACACGTTTTGAGAAAAGGGCAAAAAACTTGATAACTAGTATTTTATGCTTAATCTTCGAAAGTTAGCATTTTATGATGGGATATATGTATTCATGTTCCTTTTTAAAACATATTTTTGTTGCAGGTATGTTCAGGAAAAGAAGGAAGATAGGAAATTAGTGGAAAAATCGTCAGTGGCACTGGCGGCGGCCATGTTGAAAAGCAGCGCCATCTCGCAGCGACATCCGGCGTTAAATAAAAAAATTACTTGTAAAGCGCTTCTGTTTGTCGACTTCTTACTGTTTGTGCCCTTATTCCATACACTGAGAGGTGTTCTATCAGATTTTTTAGGAGGCGGAAAAAGGGCACAAGTTACTTTGTGCCTTTTTCCAGGGAACTCCTCAATTGGAAGAACGTATACCGTATAACAATCTAACGGAAAGTCGTCTAACATGAAATTCGTATAATGGAAAATCATCTAACTGGAATTCGTATAATGGAATATCGTCTAACAGGAAAATCGTATAATGGAAAATCGTCTAATGTAGCTGCCACGCTCGCTGCGGCTATACATATAACATCAACAACCACAGTTAGACCTTTATCCAGTTAGACGTTTATCCATTATATTATTATACGTCTATATATATAATTACACAAAATCCGCAAGGCAGCCAGCAGCAGTCATCTGCATCTGCAGCGCAGCCAGCAGTACATACGATGCCATGTACCGACGGAACGGCAAATTATAAGAGTAGCAGCCAAGGCCCGCTGAGATAGTAGCTGCGCCCAGAACGCAACGTCCAGCAGCGCGAACATACGATGCCATCTACTGACCGAACGGCAACTTAATGAGGGGGGGGGGG
>JAHWFP010102609.1:26932-45034 GCA_023313725.1 Lithobius niger | reverse complement strand
TAGACGTTGTGGTTTACAACACCTATAGACGTTGTGGGTTACAACACGTATAGACGTTGTGGTTTACAACACCTATAGACGTAGTGGGTTACAACACTTATAGACGTTGTGGTTTACAACACCTATTCTGTAGACGTTTAAACACGCAACATCTACAAATATTCGTCCTTGGAAAACTGATTTTAGACGTTGCGTTTGTAGACGTTGTGCTTTACAACACCTAAAACCTCGTTATAAGACCAAGAGCGTCCTTATAACGAGTTTTAGGATTATGTAGGTGTTGTAACTCACAACGCCATTTTTGCAGTGCAGCTCTTCAACCGATAGCAATTTGCTTTTGTGAACACATTTTTGTTGCTCTAATATTCTAGTCTAATATTAGTCTAATATTAGCACGTCGGCAGGCAGTGCATATTATAGTTCGTGCTAGAGAAGGCCCGTGCTACGCACGGCTGGTCTTGGGTGCACTGTTTGCAACACTGGTACGGTTTGGTTGTTCATGTGTGTGTTTATATTTCACCGAACTAAGTTTCTTCAATCCAATTTTTGCGCACACTGGATAACAAACGCTGATTTTCGTTTGCTTCGTTGTGACTCAAATCATTGGATGCACCGTTTTAAATATTGGCACCCTCTAGCATCGTTGCATGAAACAATTGTTGACTGGCTAATAATGTTGTATTGCTTACTTAAGTCTGTAGCACGCACAGGTGGTGTTGAATGTACCGTTTGCAACACTGGTACGGTTCGGTCGCTCAGCTCATGTGGATGACCATGTTTGACCGAATTAAGTTTCGTCAATCAAATTTTCGCTACGCTCACTCAATCAGCAACCCCCGGAACGACGCAGCCCCGGCCCTTTTTCGGACTCAGTCTCGAGGCACTGACATTTAAATGTATATCTATGAGAAGTCAATAAATACGCTTTGTAAAACAAAGTTGAAACCCTTAGCCCAAGCTTTGGCATTTTTTCTTTTCTGGGAGAGGCGGAAATTAATTCGCCGGCGTAACATGCCTCATTATTGCTTTATTTTCACTTACAGAGGCCTTACTGTTGCCGGCCACTTTGAAACAATTCAGCTCAGCTCTGAAAGCCCGCATATACAAAATAAATATGCCATTCTATCGTTTCTGAGTGAGTGAGTGAGTGAGTGCTTTATTCTGGGAACTACAGCCATACCTGGCCACCAGCCCCACCGTCATCGTTTCTAGCGGCCAAAACTTAACAATGTAGCTTAGTTTGCTTTAAAACTATATACGCTTAACTGAAACGCAGATTCCTTCATTTTCATTTTTATTTCTAGGAGCCTCTACTCATCTAATACAGTAATAAACATTAACAGAGCCACACAACAGCATCTCAGTCACATGCAAGTGCACCAAGAATTGTTCAGCACCGGAGCAGAGACATAACACTGTCGTGGCTTACTGTCACTATTGTGGACCGGGCACGCACTCCTCAACAAGCATATGTGCAGGTAGGACTGGCGGCCGTCCCCATTGTGCAGTCGTGGGGATGCTCCGGAGTCGGTACGGCATTTCTTACTGGAGTGTCGGCAGTGGACGCAGTACAGGAGGGTATAGCGCTTAGGGCTTGTACGTATCTGCGAGAGGTTTTGCGGGTTCCACCTACGGTCGTGTCTGCGGTTACCATTTCCAGACAGTACTGGGATTCTGCGGTGCAACTAGGCGCTTTCAGGTGTGTAGAGGCGTTGAGCTTTTGACTGGCTGTCAGTTTCTGCTTAGTTTTAGGAGTGTAGTGGAGTGTAGTGGAGTGCAGTGTTTGAGCATGGATCAGTTGTGTACTCTGCTGTTTCTGATTTTTCCTGTATAGGTTAAGTGTAGATTAAGTTTAGAATGGAGAGTGTAGCGTACGGGCTTGTAATCTCTAGTACGTGAAATAAATAAATAAATAAAACATATATACACGTGCGCGAACACGTTCACCAAGAATAAAAAGCGATTAAGTGATTGTTACTTAAATTTACTTGAGTCTTCATAGTCATTGAGTTCAACGATTTATCATGTAGATGTGCACGAGAATTTTCAGAAAATGGTCAGGAGGCAGCGGCTGAAAGGCTGAAATATCTTTATTGGAGCCAAAGCCCGAAGCTTTACGCCCACTCTAATTAAAATATACAAAACCAACCCACTGCACTGTACACGATTTATCATGTGCAAAAACTTCTAAACGCTCCAAACTCACACAGTCCATGATTTACTGTGCCTTCTTCCCCACACGCACATGTGGGTAATTGACACCATCCCAGTCGATGTTTGTGTGATGGCAGGAGCGAGTGTCCAGTTTGCAATCGATATAAAATACGTGCGACCCAGAATGGAATACGATTAGAGCTGTAATATATGAACAAGCCAGTTGAATATCGTAAAAAGCTCTGCCGGTTGTTGTTGTGGTCCATTCCCTGTTCCAGAAATGTAACATCCATGACCGTAGTGAAGACCTGTGGGTACCAACGGACTAAACTTGAGAGATGACACAGGGCGCTGTAATTACAGCGTCCTTTGCATCAGGTCAGCATGCTCATTTCCAGGGACTCCACTGTGGCCTTTGACCCATTCTAATGGTGGGTACTTGTGTAGCGAACCATAGTTTCCAGCATAGGGTGAAAAGCATTGGATCGCTCACACACAATGATGCTAGAAACTTCTCTACAGCAGATATACAGGAGCGGGAGTTAGATACAATAGTGAATATCGGAATTTCAAAATCAGCTGGAATGTCTAACGCTACAGATATAGCTGCCAGTTCGCATACGAAGCTTGAGGAAACATTTTAAAGAGCACTGCGAACCTCGATTTTGAATTCAGGGATTCACACGCCAACTCCACCCGTTCTAGTTTGGCATTGGAACGAAGCATCACAATAAACCCTGCAGGCACTGGCACATCCTGGCTGCAAAGATTGAAGGAGAGAAGGGCGCCAAAGCCACAGGTATAGGGAGGACAGACCGAAGTAACATTACGACAGGAACTGAGACTGGGTGTAACCAGTAAGGACATTCCTCGGCCAGCCACACCTCACCAACGCTCTCTCTCGTGTAGGTGAGAATAATCTAAAAGAATCTTTGTGACAGGACCTGCTTTTCCACAGTTTATGTTTCGCAAACAGAGAACAACCAACAGCTCGTCTGCTCTGAGGTGGAGTGGTGCCTCTTCAGCCTCAACCCATTGTTCATGAACCGGAGTTGAAACCAAGAAGCCAGTTACCACTCTCTGGCAATCATTTACACCTACTTGAAGGCTGTGCAGATGCCGCTGTACAGTGGGCAGAAATGGCAGGAGATAATCCAACATAGCATGGACAAGGCATACAATACGCCGATAGGAGCATTCCTCTTTGTGCATCTTGGTGCTGCACAAGTGCTTTTAAGATAGGCAATCGGCAGGTAATCTTTTCATGCAAGAGTCTGGTGTGCTCTACCCACCCAACACCACCATCTAACCAAACTCCTAGATACTTGAGTTGTGAGACTGCTTGGAAACGCTTCCCTATTTATACAAACGTCAACTGGAGTGGCCCGGACACTAGCAAACCTAGAAAAGATCGTTAGTTCAGTCTTTGCAGGTGCCAAATCCAAACCACGCATAGTGAGGTTGTGAACAACCTTGTTTAAAGCTTGCTGTACATGTCCAGTGATAGAGCTTGGATCCATGCCTACGAACCGCAGAGCAACATTGTCTGCATAACAGACTAAGTTGGCTCTTAGTTCCATTTCAGTTAGAATATCATTAATGCTATTGCAAACAAGACAGGGCTAAGGTAGCTGCCTTGTGGTAAACCTCTGTTGGTTGTAGCCTGGGTTGACCAGTATCTGTTAACTTTTATAGCAAATGATCTTTTGCGCAAGAGAGCCAGGATCGCTGTTGAAAATAGGTTTCCTACGCCCATTTTAAGCAGACAGGCCTTCACCCACGCCATTCTCACTGCATCATAAGCAGCCTTTATATTAAGAAAAATGCTGAATACTACAAGTCCAGTTAGCCAGTATGAGCAAAATACTGATTAAAGAATCTTGCATACGCACGTTTACTACACCCATCCGGAGGACGGGCTTCCTCTAGTCTACTATTAAATGCATCTGCCAGCTCTTCTGCAAGAACCGTTAAACCTGGTTTACCATTTGCTTTTTGATTATATGTTCAGATGGTTGCGCTACTTCCATCTTGTGGACGCAGAGCATGCCAGGCAAAAGACACAGAACCAGCGGCACAGATGTGTGCACCATATTGGGTTTTTTCTCTGCGCAACAGGAAGGTTGACTCTTGTACCGTGGCTCTATAAGTGAGCCACAGAGCGGTAGAGGGAGCTCTTTTCCACCGCCTATAGGCTTGTCGCCTGTCCTTAACAGCGGCATCACAAATGGTAGTCCACCATACTGGTTTTCTCAGACGTGAGCACAAACTAGATTTACGCATACATCTAGATACCGTAAGAAATTTTCTGTACAAAACTTCAAATGCTCCGTATCTGCTAGTGGCCCTGTGCGTTTAGCATTATCTCATTGAGGTGCATTGCCGAGTGGCAGCAGAGCAATCGGAAATTGATCACTCCCTCGTAGATGATCCATGCTCGAGAAGCTAAAAGCATCCGATATCTCAGGTGAACAGAGGAAGAAATCTAAGACCGACTCCTGCAGCACTCCGTTTTGCCATCGAACAAAACATGATGCATTGCTATGTATGACTGTAAGATCTAGGTTATCAAGAACAAGAACTAGCTGACGACCTTTTGGATCACATCGAGATGATCCCCACGCAAAATGGTGGGCATTGAAGTCCCCAGCAATGATGCAGGGTGCTGAGAACTGCTGTAGCCAAGCATGCCAGACCACAGTTGTGACACGTTTTGAGGCATGCAGGAAAACTATAGTCATCCAACTGCTGCATAGCCATTGCACAATCAACATTAACAATATGACTGAAGGAACTGCTTTCAATGCCTGCTTCCTAACACGTAAAATAATGACTTGCTGCAATAGATTTTCAACTTCACTACGTTTACATTTTAAGTCTCGTGCGTTCCAAGGTCCTATAGAAAATAGACTGGTGAATGAGACTAAACTATGAGCCACATGCTTCTCCTGTTTTATCTCCTGTTTTATCCCCTAATCTCTTGTTACCTTTCTCATCTCCTGTCACAACAGCATTGTTAGAATTAATATCAGAAATAGAATAATCCCAGATTCCTACCTCCTGAAGCGCACTCATAGTAATGTTAAGATCTTCACTCGACTCACCGATGTTTTGAGTTAACACCACAAGTTGTTTGTTACAACTATTGAAACTTTCTTGGTTATGATTACTAGAAGTGTAGTGCATTGATGACCACCCGTCTTCAGAATCTTCATCGTTACTTTTGTCACTACTTGTTATTGATTCTCAGCCCTGTACATGTTGCTTTGGGCGTTTATTGACCTTTAGTCTTCTAGAGAGTAGTGCTATGAGCTGGGTTCTCTCAGCCTCACAACTGGAACTCTTTTGTACTAGGTCGAATTGACCACATTGCATGTTGTAGCGCTGCTTTGGATAACAATACGCACATTAGCTTTGGTTTTTGGCTGTGTTATCGCAGGTGGCATTGGTACACTCGCAGGAGCTGCTGCGCTTGCTGGAATCGTTTTCTTCGTTCACATACATTAACAGCTGGGAGTGCACTTTCTGTAGTCTTGCCAGCAGCTAGGCTAGATCCATTGGAGCAGGAGGGACACCGCATTTCACTCTCACGTTGCGCTTTGGCAACAGCAGCCACACGCAAGTGTGGGCATAAATCTAGCGGGTCACGGAAACAGCCACACACCACGCATGCCACGCTCGCGCAAAGAAAATGGCCACGCAGCCCGCAGTAAGGCGCGCAGTCTGAAGCCGCAACTAATGCCAGAATGCCCCTGACGCGCAAAATGTCTGTCACATCATCCAGAGTCACCGTATCGTGTAGCTTGAATTTGATAATTTGGACGCCAGACTCACATACCTCTCGACCTCCAATGGTTAGTTTTTCATAGTCATGTGCTACTAGAACTCCAAAACGACGTTATGGCCTGCAGCTACATCCTGCGACGCTTCCTCATATGGTAACCCCAATGAAGTTTAGCCTCAATGTGATTGCTTTCTATCCACTTTTTCGTTATTAACAACTGAGGCTTAAAGTTTATTTTTCGCCGAAGCACTCTGAAGGATAACTTCAAATGCATTGATGGCTCGCAATCCGCACACTGCCTCTATCTCGCGTCCGCCGACTACACTCACCCTGCCGAGAAGATCTGTACGGTTAGGTATGGCTTGCCTGCACGGTTGCACAGGAAAACAACAGACCTCACCGTTTTCACATTATTAAGACTTCCACCGTATAGTTTTTTAAGACTTAGCACATTTCTTGCTATCACTGCTACTTCCTTTGGTTCTGTACGGCCTCTTACATTAAACAGACTTGCCTGTCTATCTTCCTCAGTGTTACTCGTTGCACAACGTCCATGAACAGCCCTACCGTAGGTTACCTTTGTTATGTCATTGTTCACCACATTGTTATCAGACATGCTAACATCACTTCTATCTTCATCTTCTTCTTCCACTCCAAATTGCCGCAAATCTTCCATAGCTATCTCATGTTTCTTTGCCGCAGCACAAATAGCACCAAACATGCCGCTCGTTACTAACCCGGAAATTATATCCTGTTCTGTTATTGAGCGTAATTCCTTGCATTCCTGTAAAAGCTCGTATACGTCGGATGCCATGTCGACTAACAAGATCGGATTAGAACTCACCCTAACAAGACGCAACGATGCTTGGGCACGGGGAAAGTAACATTGTAGTTGACTAGTTGTATCTTGTTTGAGTAAGTCTTTGTTGAGAACCAAAGTGAAATGAAGTCGATGTGTAAGTAGGGTAAGGTTATGTATAGTGGGGCGTAAGGCTATGGGCCATGGCTCCGAAATAAATGCTCGTGAAATGAAGTGAAGGTGGGATGTATAGGACATCGCCCGCTTTCCGAGTGCTGGCATTTAACAATGTCGAGGGCGCGCAGCGCCCGAGCCATTGTTGGATTCCAGCATGAGGAAAGCGGGCGATATCCTTCTTCTCACCCGTTTTGAAGCTATCAGTCCGCCGTACATTGTTGAGCGAAAGTGAGCGCGAGTGGAATACATTGTTGCGTTTAGTCAGAAGAAAGTTTGTGTAGAATATTCGTTAAGACATAATGCTACACGCAACGAAATAAGCAACGTTTAGTTTTGAAAACTGTTGCAATGCTGTAATTAACATGAATTTCAACGATTTTTTTGACGTTTGCGGTGGCGTTTGTTTTCAAAAATTGTTCCATGTGATTAATTATAGTCGGTTCCTGTATTCCTTTTTGTCATTTAATGAAATCAACGTTTGGAAAGTTGCAATGTTGTGAATTGCTGAACGTTTTTGTTTTTGTATGTTATGTTTTTTTTTTTTATATGTTGCAGTAATTTTATTATATTTGTTTGTTTTCTTCCACTTTTCATTTAACGCAAACGGGGGCTGGGATCCACGTGGAGTGCTGGGATCCAGGATCGCAGCCCTCCGCCACGGATCCCAGCACTCCTCGGCCTCGTTCATTGTTGTGATCCCGTCGTGCTGTATTGTTAAAAGAGGACTGAGAGCTTCAAAACGGGTGAGAAGATGTGGCTCCCCAATGCAATGGTGTGGTCTAGTGTCATGGAAGTGGTGTAATGGTTAGAGTAAGTTGTCTTTGTTGTTGAAACTGAGTTTGTTGATGTAATACTGGTTTTGTATTTATAGATTGATTGGGGCGTACGGCTACGGGCCAAGGCCTCAAATAAACCATTCGTGAAATGGTCCTGGTTTTCACTTAAATGTTCCAGTTTTAAACCTTGGCAGTAAGTCTATAATGTTTAAGGCGGCCGACAATCCTGAATGGCTTGTTTAGTTCTTCAATGCGGGCTTCGGGAGGCCGATTGAAATGTTTGCGCGATTGTTTGCCACGATAATGATATGATATGATACTTTTATTGAGCCGAATGGAAAAAAATTGCGGCCTTCAAGCGATTCGCTCAGCCTACCCTACTTATAAACTAATTTAAACCTAACAAAGAAGTTAATACAGACTCATCTACCCATCGAGATGACATAATGTAGACACACGCCAGTGTGTTGACATCAAATAATAGACATAGGGCAAAGCTTCAGCGGATTATGGAAATAAATACGCATTTCCAATGTTGCGTTTTTTCAAAAACAAAATCGATGGACAGTGGACGTACACATGAAAGAGCAGACTGCAGCAATTACAATAAAAGGGAATATTCACAGGTGTGAAGGTACACAAACTCAACGAACGCAACGCAACGAACTATAATTTGAACTCTATAATTCCAGGGATCAAGGATTGTGACAAGCCAGCCTCCATGCACACATATACATAATTACTCATACGAACTAGAACTAAAAGATAAACCATCAAACACAAACAGGCAATAAAACTACCTTAACCAGGAGTCTGCTTGTTTTATAAACTATAAATGCACACAAACTACACATACATACCTTCAAAAATTCTACATAGCTTGATCCTTTCTGGACAATAACAGAATAAGCCTGATTCGCTGCCAGTTCATCCAGGTTGGTAAATGGACTTTTAACGTTGGAGATGGTGAGGAAGGATATGAAATTGGAGGAATAACTTGCAAAGATGAACAAACAAAAGATCTGGAAGGTGTAGAAAATCACTCGACTTGATAAGCAGCACAGGGTAATTGTAGTCTCTGCAAAATAAGGAAAGCTGATCTGTAGAAAGATTTTTTTTTAATAATTGATTAGCAGTGAACGATTAGTAGTTGGCTAAATCCCTGCACTCGATCTCGTGCCACTAAAATGGAAAATACAGTAACATAACTGAAAATGCGTAAGACCTGTCAGCAAATACTAACACAAGGACAAACAGGCCGTGTCAGTCAGGCTCAGCGGTATGATCTCAGCCTTTGGTTCCAAAGGTCGTGGGCTCGAATCCCCGCTCAGGCAGTCTGACATATAAGTCCAAAAGGCAACGTAAATAGGTTTGCATCTGTATTTATTTAGACAATTTGTTATTTAGAGAGCACATCATGCAGCCGCCCATTCTAACCAGGAAAGCAGAAATAATCCAGAATGATGTAGCCTACGCAATCCTCAACGAATAAATTATACGATTTATACTTGTGTTTGTATTCTTTATATAAATTCTTTACAGGTGTGTAAGTTCCATTTCTTGCCACTGGACGACGTTTTCAGAAACGCTGAAAAGTAACAGTCGGCAGAGTAAATCTATATGACTAAGATCATAAGATTTGTTCATTTGTTTGTTTGTTTGTGTGTCCGCAGTTTGTGTCTGTTTGTATAAGTAATGACGGAATTGTCTGTGTAAGCAATAATTCAAACTGATGCGAAGTACTGATGACGCCATGTTTTTTCCAGTCACAATATTTTTATGCAAACGAGATCTAAGCCCTGGATCTAACTAAATTTAATTAAAGCCTTGAAAGCTTGGGAAACTGCTAACGAGAAATCCCAGTATTTTCATGCAAACGGGAGTCACAACAATGCTCTATAAAACTGGCCATACATGGGGGGGGGTGCTTCCTTAGTCTATAAATATGATCGTAATATTTGTTTGTTTGCTTGTCCGAAGTGAGAATCTCGATAATCCTTATCCTATTCAAGTCCGCAGTTGGATTCTTGATATTTTTTCTATTATATGTGGGATCCTCAATAATCGTAATTCTTTTGTTTGTTTGTGTGTCTTTCATTAGAATTGTCTGTATAAATAATGATGGGAACAGTGTTTTCAACAAAGAGGCCCAGAACTGATGACGTCATGTTTTTCCCAGTCACAATATTTTCATGCAAACGGGATCTAGGCCTTTATGTCTCTTAACAAACTATGCCTATAAAACCAGCCATATACGGGAGGCTGCCCTAGCTAATCTAACGAAAGCTTGGGCGGATGCTAATAGGAATTATCACCCAATTTCACGATCTCAGTCCTCCTTTAACAATCGAACACGACGGCATTGCAACAATGGTTTAGAAATGAGATGCAAAGGAGGAGTGATATCGGATATCACGCCTGCTCTTGGATATCACGCCTGGATATCACGCCAGCTTAATGTATTAAAGAACATTATGCTTGCTCCAGATGTTAAAAAGAACGTTACAACCTCGATTAGAATTAAGAACAGCACCGTGAAGAGCATGTTTTGCTTAAGAAAGAAAAAAATGCTTTCGTTTTGTTATTCATTTTTTCTTGTAGCACGAAAACATTATGACACTGAACTATAAAGGTTATTTACGATTCAGTACCGTGGAAACTCAACGCCGAATAGCCTCTTCAAACGACTTCTCCTAAAAAGAAATTTAAGAGAAGCTGTCTGTATGGGCTGCTCGTCGTTCAGTTTCCGCGTTATGAACGGTGATGGGGTACTTCGGAATCGAGTTACAATCAATAAACAAGAGCACAGTATCCTTCAAAAAAAAAAAGGGGGGGGGGGGGTTAACAAGCGTTAACCACTCCTGGTCATCTGCCCGAAGCCCTAAGGTCCTACAGAACCCTTCAGTAAGCAAGAAATAACAATGCTGTCAACACTGACATCTTTGTCGCATTGTCGACCTTTTTGAGCAAAAGAACGTCAGCACGATTCATCCTTTGTTGTGTGTGTGCTATACTATTGTTGTCGGACTGAGATCGTGAAATTGTGTGATAAATAGGTTATCAGCCACTTTCTTCGCAGAGATACAACAATGGCTCGGCCCTACGGGCCTCGACATTGTTATATCTCACTCCTCGGAAAGGTGGCTGATAACCTATACATCACAGTGTTTTCATACAAACGGCAAGTCACAACAATATGCTCTATAAAACCGGCTATGTATGGGGGGAGGGGCGGGGGGGCACCCTAGTAACTTTCTAAATTTTCAGATGGTATTTTCTGGAAAATAGTGCGCACAAAAAATTGTAATTAGGAAGCTGTAGTTAAGCAGACAAGCAGATTCCCGTCATGGCATCCAGGAGTTGTTTGCTTACCCACATACAAATTAATTGTGACTAGGGCAGTCCCCCTTATAAGGCCGGTTTTAGAGAGCATTGTTATGATTTCCCGTTTGTATGTAAATGCTGTGAATTCCCGTTAACAGTCGCCCAAGCGTTCATTAGATTTAGTTAGATCCAGGGTTAAGAGACACAGAGGCTTAGATCCTATTTGCATGAAACGTTGCTCCACTTCTACCCTTGCGCCACTTCTACAGTGATTCAGTGGTAGAATGCTCGCCTGCCACGCGGGCAGCACGGGTTCGTTTCCCGGCCGATGCACCAAATAGTGCGACTAGGAGTTGGATTTAGGATTTATGGTCGAATGGCGTCGCACTTCTGGTTAAATTTGGTAAAAACGGAAATAAACACGTCCAGGCTGGAAATAAGTTGCATCTGGAGTTTATTTTTATGGCATGGCTGGTAGAAGGAAGTAAGAAGGCTTGCCACGACTTACAGCATTTCGGTGGTGGATGTTATCGAACGTTCGCCTAAAAACCTTTTAGACTTTCCTTCAGAATTGTAGTCCTAATTTTAAATAGGCCCGACCTGCATAAGGCCAGAAGAGCAGACCCTAAATCGGTCCGCGTTGGTCGAGCAAAAGTAGAGAAGGAAAAAGAACCAAAGGAAAGCCTAGCACGAGAATTTAGGTTTACGCATGCGTGGAAAGCCTTTCACACAATTTTATATATAATATTTTACATTGCATTATATTGCATATCGAATTCTTAAATAATGAAAGAGGCCACAATATTCCACTGATCGCCCCCAGGGGCCCAGTGCAGCGGGAAGTGCCAGCACTAAACGAACCTGAGGGCACAAGGACTTCAGACGCAAGACAAGCCTAAGGGGTCAAGTTGATAAATGCCAGAACGATAAGGGATGATAATATGAGGGTCCCATGTCCCAACGAACCAAAGGCCCATCGTGTAACGGCGCCAGGAGGTAAGCTCTGCCCAAGACCAACAGGCAAATCGAAGACTGGCAAGTTCCGTCACTCTAATATTGTGACTAGAAAAAACATGACGTCATTAGAACTGTGCATCTTTGTTGAAAGATAGTTCGAATCATTACTTATACAGAAAATTCAGTTTGAAAACACACACAAACAAAAGAATTAAGAGTATAGAGATTCCCACCACGGACTTCAATAGAATAAAGATTATCGAGATTCCCACTGCGGACACACAAACAAACAAAACAAACAAAAACTACGGTCTTAGTTACATAGTTTCAGACAGTTGCTTAACAGCGACCCCAAGTGGTAAACAATAGTACTGAAAAAAAGAAATGTTGATTTCTTTCTTAATACTAGGACAGCCCGCTTTTTGGTCGGTTTTATAGAGTATTGTTGTGATTTCCCGTTTGCATGATAATACTGTGATTTCCCGTTAGCAGTCGCCCGAGCGTTCATTCGATTTAGTTAGATTCAGGGGAAGGATACATAGAGGCCTATAGATCCCGTTCGCATGTAAATATTGAGACTGGAAAAAAAAAACATGACGTCATCAGTACTGTGCCTCTTTGTTGAAAACACAGTTCAAATCATTGCTTATACAGACAAATCAGTTTGAAAGACCACAAACAAATAAAATAATTAAGATTATCGAGATTACAACTACGGACATAAAAACAAACAAAATAATTTAAATTATCGAGATTCCCACTGCGGACACACACAAACACAAACAACAAACAAATAACGATCTTAGTTGTATAGATTAAGCAAAATGTGGTGTGTTACGGCTTTACGTTTTCGTTTTGTATCTATGAGTGTTATAGCAATGTACAGTAAATCTCTTGTTTTTATTTTCGAGAGCCTCCTCAGGCAGCTGGCTTCAAAAAATTCAATAAAAATAACATCAAATTTAACACATACCCTTTTGAATGAGACAATGAAAACAATTTTCCATGTGGGCTGCCCACGAGTTGCTTCCAGAGCACAAAACCCGACTTGTGCGACCTGTGAGATCTGTCTTGTGTAAGTGAACAGAGGCTAACCAGTTGCTTATAGTCAAGACGACAGAACAAAGTAAAAAGCTAGCGATGGCACAAGACCACACATCGGCAGCAAAAGGTTGAAGGTAAAGAGTAAATCGAGGGACGGTTTGTTCCTCTTTACGATAAAGAATGCGCATACAACCGTATGACATGGCGGGAGAAAAATCCACAGTTTCACTCCGTCCTTTGGTTATTGATAAATCAGCAAGCGCAATGTCGGCTTCCTAGAAAAAATAAAACAGCATGTTGTCAAATCAAATGACGAAAACAAATTAAATTAAAAACAGAATTTCAATGCATGGAGGCATGTAACACTAAATAAATTTACATCTGCATCACAGAAAGCCGTAATTGCAAAAAAAAAGTTGCCCTTTTCTTAGATCTTCTTCAGACCCATCACCTTATACCTGCCAACAATGCACAGGTGTCGATGTCATGGTCATGAATTCCAAAAGCCATCTCATCAAAACGAAGGTCACAAGATTGAAGTATTCAAAGAATTTGACTAGCACCGGCCTTCAACCAACTGAAAAATGTGATGTACCACGATCAATGACCAAGGACCGTCTACTGGCAGATATATCTAACAACATTCCAAAAACGTGGAAATTTTTGGTTCAAATTGCGAAAGTCTTCAAAATGCTTTAACTCTCAATAGCTATAAAGAAACATCCTTCGTAGCAAACGGGGATTGGTGGAAGCCCAGGGTGAGGGGCCGTTCAGACTGCCGTCCCCAGACTCTATAGCGGGTGTTTCTTTATTTTATATTCTCACTGTAGTTTTATTTCTCTCCATCTCCATCCTCGTTCTTTTATGGGTTGAGAAGTTTGCACTAGTGAAATTGCCTTTAAAGTTCGCACTCAAGTTTAATACATTAAAAAACATTTATTACTGTCCGCAATACATCAACCTCCACAGAGTATTCCCCAAACTGGCTCGTTGAATTTGGAAAAGTCAAGTAGTAGGCTAAAATTATTTCAGCAACAGATTATTTCTGAAATTTCATACTTACGTTTCGGGCTAGGAGTCCGATGATACCTGACCACTGACCATCACTCTGTCTAGAACCGAAGAAATGTTCTTTTGGAATAACGACTTCAATCCTGTTTCCAAATGTGAAAAAATCAAGACCGTTAAAAAAATTAAATATGAGTAAGTGCGTATTTACATTTTTCTTCCTAAAACTCCTGACCAAGGCACTTCGAACGTGAATGACTGGACAAATAATTTAAATTCAATTGGGCTTCTATTATTGTATTTTCATCGTTGTATGGTAACTCTTAACGTTTTTAACCTCGTATATGCGGTGATAGTGTTCTGAAAATTGTTTATAACGCCAAAGTTTGATCGAAATAAATATTCTGGGAAATTAGTCTTAAATTATAATTATAATGTGCGACAACTCGAAAACGTCACACCTAAAACGATGTCAATCTAGCAAAAGTTAAATTACTAGCCTATTGTATTGTGGTTAGTAAACAACTAACCAAAAATAAAAAAATAAATTTTTTAATCTAAGTAACCTGATTAAAATCAGATTAAAATCAGATTAACCTGATGTTACTGTGCTCTCGGGTAAAGAATGTGGAAACAACGATTTGGTAGCAGTTTATAAACATCAAGAATTATCTTGCCTTTGTATTTTGTATCGAACTTAGTAGTACTGCAACAAATACAGGGTTTTTCTAAACCCCAAGCAGAAACTTTAAGGATGGCTTCTACCAAACAAATGAAGGTTAAAAAGTCCCATAAACAAGGGTCCGGAAATGCTTCCTAAGGGCACTGCTGCTCCTCGAAGGTGATCCCTAAAATTCCGTCCCAACCTATCTCGGAAACCGTTTGAGCCACAGCAATAAGCCTTGGTATGTGAACTAATAGTAATAACAGCTAGTATTCGACTGCATTAGCAGATTAAATACACATAGAGGCATAAATGGGGGGAAATGGGTACCCCCCCCCCTTTCTGTTTATCATTCAACGTCTTTTTCAAGTTGTAATACCAGAAATTGATTCTCCAGAAAGAGGTACGCAAAACGACCCTCTCTTGGAAAACAACTGTCTCTGCCACCCCCCCCCCCTCCCCGGCCCCAGGAAAAAACTTTTTGCGAACGTGATGCACAGCACAAACATCAAGGCTGACTTTGTCTCACAGAGTCACAAACAAATTACGGAACACTACATTTAAATGAAGTGTTCAAAATATCCTCCCCCAGCCTCTATTCATGCTTCCATGCGTTGTCTCATTAACGTCATTAACTGCCGTACCCGTTCAGAAAATCAATTTTCCCATTTCCCATTTCTATTGAAACCGGTTGATCCTACGGGTTTTCCACAAGAGGATTCTGGAGAATCCATTTCTGGTATTAGAACTTGAAAAAGACATTGAATGATAAGCAGAAGGGGGGGGGGGGGGGAAACGTCGCCCCCCCCCCGCCATGTCTGCCCCTCCCTAGGTATATTTAATCTGCTAATACAGTGGAGTAATAATAGCTGTTATTGTGTACTATTAGTTCACATAACAAGGCATATTGCTGTGGCTTAAACGGTTTCCGAGATATTAGGTTGGGACGGAATTTTAGGGGCCACCTTCGAGGGGCCTCAGTACCCATAGGAAGTATTTCCGGACCCATGTTTATATGACTTTTTAACCTTCATTTGTATAGTGGAAGTCATCCTGAAAGTTTCTGCATAGGGTTTAGAAACAACCTGCATATTCCCCATTATTATTATTAGTTGGAATAAGTTGGTCGCGTGCTTTAGATATCTTGCTTGTAAAATGGACTCACTCGTCACGTTTGTGACAAATGGGGTCAGCGGACTGAGCGAGGAGACCGAGCGATTTTAACGAACTGTAAACCTTTTTAAACTTATACTTTTATGATACAGTGTAGCAGAATTCATAAGCAATAAGACGAATGAACTGCAACCGCTCGGACTATCATGCATCCTGATATAGAACATCGATTTTGTGATGCTCTAACCACCAACTGCGAGGCATGGATTGATAACAATGTAGTGAGCGAAGTGAAAGATAAAGATGGTTCCTACTATTAGGTCTGCGAACAGTAGATCTCGCTCACCCCCACCCCTTCAAAAAAATATTTTTTCATTCGACCTTCCACCTTATCAAAGAATATTCCTAACAAATTTCACTTCGTTCAAATCGGTCACACATTTGGCCGTAACTGAGGAAAAATAAAACAGACAGACAGACAGACAGGCAAAGAGTAAAATGCCAAATCGTCCAAGTTAAAACGGGACCTCATTTGCTTCGTTCACTCGTTTAACAATGCAGTACGTTTAACGGCTTGTGTCAAAAATGTTAGCCTAAGGCGTTGACGTACAATATATAGGACCACCATTCTCTCACGGTGTACGTTTGCTGGCTACAGCATGTTCACTTACACACCATGACATACTAGCTTATCCAACCCAGTTTTACATCTAAAGATCAGATCTACAAATATCAGCAAAATATATTTTTTGTTCCAATTTCGACGTCAAGCGTATTCGTTTGAATGATATTGCATCCTGTGCAGTTAGGCTTATGTGAGCAGTAATAACTAATTTTTGGGTGGGCATCACTTCAAACTTTACATCATTTTATAACAGAATTCATTGTTCCCGCCATGCCCACATGATCATAGTTCTGCTGATAAAGTAACTTTCTTGGTCGTATCACTTAATGCAACAGTGCACGGCTAGCCGCAAGCACTAGGCCGTCAGGTTCGATAACCGTCTTGAAACGAGTCTGTACTTATAGTGTCCGAGGCCTATCTTGATTTCTCCGCAGAACGAACACAGATAATCGATTGTACGTTTTCAGTAGCAGAGTGCTTTGTTGATATCCAAGATGGTTACAAAAACAATGGCGGCCATCGATTAAAGCTACCCCGTCCAGGAAGACGTAGCCGCTCACAAAATACTTGCAGGACTCAAGGTACACCGCGCACACAATAAGGTAGAGCTAAAAAAAAATTTATACTTTTAAAATCTAATAGCGCTCAAAAGTTGTCTTTTAGGGTAAGATCAAACACTAATTTTTAAAACATTTCTACAATATTTTCTGTCCCCAACTCTTGACCCGAAATTTTCACAATTTCGTATTTCCCGCAAAAAATAAATTTTGGAATTTTGAAATCGTTTTCAAAGTTCCAAAGTTATCTTTTAGGGTCAGATCAAACCATATTTTTAAAAAAATTATTTTAAACAATATCTTCTGTTCCCAACTTGTACCCAAAATGTTACAAAATTCAAATTAGATTGGAATTTGTTTTAATATTTTGGGTCCGGGTTGGGGGCAGAAGATATTGTCCAAAATTGTTTTTTTCAAATGTGTTTTTGGCGGGAAATATGAAATTGCAAAAATTTCGGGTCAGAGTGGGGACAGAAAATATTGTAGAAAAATTGTAAAAAAATTGGTGTTTGATCTGAATCTAAAAGACAACTTTTGAGTGCAATTAGATTTTAAAATTCAAAGAAATTTTTTTATGCTCTATCATACTGTATATCTCTGGCTTCTACAGGCCGGGGTTCGATTCTGGTGAAGGGAAGTGTATATGTGTGAGTTTTACTCCGGTTGTTTCTCTCGTTTCTCCTTTGTACGAGAGTTTCCTCCGGGTACTCCAGTTTCCTCTCTCCTGCGGCAAAAAAAATTACACGATGGTGGTTCCTATACTACTTAACATTTTACGCTACTGGCCGACACCTTCTAATGCTAATGCAAATACTAAAGTCTTTTCACCAGTCGAATTGGTTTACTTCCCAGTCTGTCCTACCATAGCTTCCTAATATGTTTAAAAGGGAACGTTAGAAATCGATGCGTCGTCCTGTTAGCCGCCGATTCTATTCCACCAATAACGCTGTTAACACCCCAAAAATGAACTGCTCTAGCATGCGGATTGAAGTGTGAAAGGTACTCGTAACGCGTGATAGGCGGATTTTAAACTTAAAACATTGCGTTGACACAATGGCTTCATGCTACGTACCTATTTGTCCACAAGACGACAAAACAAAGCCTCCTGAGGTTTAATTTC
>JAHWFP010102609.1:677-26922 GCA_023313725.1 Lithobius niger | reverse complement strand
TTCATTATGCAGTAAGCTACTGTTATATTCTGCAGTTTTTTTTCTTACAAGTAGTTGAATAGTTGTCAAAGTTGAAAATTGGATTCCATCACACACTGGGAAAGGGCTGAATCGATTGTATCTCGACTCTCCGTCATCCAATTTTTTTGAAGATATTTTCCAGTAGGCTTAATTTTGGTTATTTTATTACCATTTTCCAAGTACACCTGCCAGAAAATGCGAAAAAGTGAAAATTTCAATTACTAGGGCTGCAGCCAGTTGATTTATGTTTAAAACTTATTCTGTAACAAAGCTGAAACTGGTTAAATCGATTTTAAGTTTAGGCGAGCTGAACTTTATTTACAGATAAAGGCGAAGGCTCAGACTGGTAAAACCGATTTTAAGTTTAATCGAGCTGTACTTTATTTTCAGCTAAAGGCAAATACTCAGACTATAGTAAAAACGATTAGGACCTATAAGTTTTACTGAGTTTTACTGGACTTAAAAAACTGAAAGCTTGAACAGTAAAAAAAAAACTTAAAAAAGTTAAAACTGAGATTTTAGTGAGTTTTGCTAAACTGTGAGATGACAGTGAAGGGTCAGAGTCGTAAAACCCTTTTAAAATTTTAGTGAGTTTTGCTGGGCTTTGAGAAGACAATGAAAGAATAAAATGGCAAAATGTTTTTTAAGTTTTGGTGAATTTGTATCATGGCTCTTGATGATGTTGGGTATTGGTTATCTGCAACACTATTTGGTCAACAAATAATTGGCTCATAAACGACGGGACTTGACATGACAAATTCAGTCAATACATTTTTTTCTATCTTAACGCAGCAGAAACGTACATACCTACTTCCTGTTGTTGACGATCTGTAAAAATTATAAGATCTTCTCTTTTCGTTGCTTCTAAGAAATTCAATAAAAAACTGCCAAATAATTTCATGTTTTGAAAGTCAAGAATTTTGTTGACAGCAGCTTTTTCAGGTGTATCTGCTGCAACGAAAAATAATGAGCCTTAATTAAACACCCTTGTAGCAATAAAACAATTTCAGACATGTTCTATTCAAATTCGTGAAGGTTTTCCTTATTCTAGTCGTCATGCGGGCCTTCTATTCTCCAGTTGCATGGCAAATATTTTTTCTGAGTCACTCTAAATCCTTCTGAACCAGTGACTTTTATGAATCCTGTGTGATTCAGGATATTGCAAATGTCTTAGCCTCATTTTCGTTTAATTTCGATATTTTTTACGGTTTCTTGTAGTTGATAATATTGGCTCGTGAATCGGGGGAATGCCACAAGTCATATACACTAAGGCTAACTGTAATATAACGCTTCATATTGAAGTTATCAATCCTTTGTATTGAAAGATAATTAAACCTCTTCGTCCTTCATCGTTTAAATGGTGGTTTTGTCCCGTAGATCTACGTCGTCAAACAACGGTTCCTAATTACTTGGTGTCGATTTTTGGTAATTGTTTACAATGACTAGGGGAAGCCGGGACAAAGTGGATATGCGGGGCAAAGTGGATAACGGGCATTACAAAAAAAAATATCACTGCTAGAGCACTGTTGATTTTTTTCAGCTGCAGCATATACTGTATTAGTGACGTCACGTAAGTTTGGTATTTTAACACTAGAGGGATTAGTGTGTAGCATGCCTTTCAGCTTTCAATGCAGGTTGAAAAAAAATCGTCAGTGAGGGAAACGTGTGATATCTTCGATACTATGCATCACCGAAAGATAATTGGCGGAGCGAGCGTGCGAAGCGAGCGAAGCGTAGCCTATAACGGACACCAAATTACAAAATGTTGGTCCGTTGGTTGCACATTTTTAGTCTGGGTGGAGCCCAAACGAAAGGTCGGACTGGAACGAAATTTGGTATAACGTTTCATACCCTAATTATTATTGCTGAGAAAAAATTCGCCGTAAATCGAACAATTATTACTGTAGAAATTTTAAAAATTTTGAATTTATTTCTAACACTCACCATTGTAAATTTGGAGTCGTGAATAGTTAAGGAATTCCGACGAAGCATACACCATGCTAATATAGTCAAGTGAACTTTAAAAACACGACAAATTAAATTTTGGTTGCTTCTTTCTAGCTAATAATCTTTTTCGACGTAACTCAACGAAATAATAACATTTGATGCTTGCATTTAACCACTACAGTAACAAACGCAACCATAAAAACAAAAGGATTTCATTAACGACACACGTTAGTTTCATTAGAAAAAAGAATGCTTTGGAGATTATTCAATTCAACATGGCAACGAAAGTGGCGTCTACACTAGCGTTGGGAATCCCGAATATGAAACCTGAAATCGTCGTATCAAGGCCAAGCGGTATTATAAAACGATATTGACATCAGACGAAACACGAAAGCACAAAACATGAAACAATAATACGCCCGTCTCTCTCAATTCCTGGTTGCCACGGTAACGTGAAAACTTGAAACCAAAACTGTGTTGCAAGCTGCTACTAACGAAAGTAAATCGGAGATAAATATTAGGCCTAAACGCTAAACATTAGGCCTAAAACCTAAAACTAGGTCTAAAAGCTAACACATTTAAAACCTAAATTCTGATGGTTATTTCTTTCAGCTTATATAGTAGAGATCGCTGTTGCAGTCATAGAGTTAGGAAATAATATATTATCTTGCATTACGTGATAGAGGTGTGCCAGCTCAACATTTTCGTTGGTGGTGGTGTCAAATCTTATACCAAAGCAGTATTGTGAACCTTTTGAATCTTCTGACTATTGTTAAAAACTATCGTACTGATGATTGTTTGGCTTGCAGTTAAACGCCTTATTACGTGCTGTTTTATTTTTACTCGCGGCGATGGCCCACGTCTTCAGTGTTGGCTGCGAAAAGGAGGCTACAAATAACTAAACAAAAACTAAATGCTGGAGCAACGAAAGCTTGTTAACGTAAATTTGACACCTAACATAGGCCTACATTAAAAAAAGGATAAAATAAGAAAAAGGCCAGCAAAGAACAGCAGTACGTCACACCAAAAGGCAAACAGCCCAACAAAGCCCATTAAGTATTGCACCCAGATTTTTAGGAATTATTAACAAATGTGGTACCGTCATTAAAATAAAAACTAAATATAAGCTTGAAATGAAGATCCGTTCGCTCCGCCTACAATAGGCCCAAAGCCTGTTTCCTAGTTATTATGGTCTCATTTTAAAGAGGAATTCTTGCAGAATACCGCAGTACTATAATTTAGTTTGAAAACTTAAGTATAGTTTAGGGACGAAGTAAAACATGATGAAGGTACACAGTGGGGCAAAGTGGATAACACGTGCATGGGGCAAAGTGGATACATATTGTTAGTGCTTCCAGTCAAGGTCATCCAGTGAGTCATGCAAGAAAGAGCCTTTTTACCTATGCGGAATTTTTTTTTTAACGTTTTAGAGTGATGCGTAATTATGTAAAGAAAGCTCAAGGATAATGGACTGAAAGTAGCTATTGAATAGGTTAAAAACTTTTGTGGCACGATTTTCATTCTTATGGTGAGTTATAAACAGTGACTGTTTTTAATACATATCCACTTTGCCCCAGGTAGGTATCCACTTTGCCCCGGATAAATGCAACTTTTTACAAAACATAATTTTACAACTAATAACCCAGCCTGTAACAACGCTATTGGTCAATTTTTTTCCTGAAAAACAAATGTTTCACCTATCGTTACCAGTTTTCATAGTTTTGCTAAGTCTTATAGTTCTGCCACAGCAGGCACTTAAACAAACCGTATCCACTTTGCCCTGGCTTCCCCTACTTTTCACGCTAGCAACTTAATTCACCAACCTATCGATTTCTTTCGTCCTTACGGTTCAGAAAATGATAACGAAAAAGTGCGCAACGCTTATTTATTTTTAAAATTAATTATCAAAACACTAAAACACTACTCACAGCAAGCTAGACGTTACCGCGCGTTGCCGCCAATCTACGCAAGATACCTCAGCAAGAAAAATTGATGTCGCCCGAAACATACAAAACGGAAATTACCTTCATTTGCGAGGAAATGGCTGAAGCAATAAACGTAGTAAGTAGTTTTATTTCTATACCAATATTTCGTTACAGTATGAAACACCGTCCGCTGGGGCGCGTATCGAGAATTTGTGTAATCAGAAATAGTACAACGCAAGCATTTGTGAAACAAGGAACAAATTATGCCACTTCCTTGTTTCACAACTGCTGGCGTCATACTTTTTTCTGATTATACTGATTATACTGATTACACCGATTCTCGATGTATATAATAGTGCGCGGGAAGAACGCTCCGAAGGAATGTGTATCCAGCCGCAGAAATCGATACCGTCAGCCTGGGACAGAGATAATTTCCGTTTGGTAATGTTCCGGTTGAAATCAGGTTTTCTTGTTGAGGTATCATCGCGCCGGTTTCTAGCATGCTGTGAGTAGCTTTTAACGTGCTTTAATAATTAAAAAAGAAATAAAAATAAGCGTTTGCGCACGTTTACGTTATGATTTTTTTAACCGTAACGACGAAAGGAATCGATAGGTAGGTGAATTAAGTCGATAGCCTGAAAAGTAGTTATTGCAAACAATTACTGATTTTTTTTCACACGGTGGAGTTGTGGAAAAAATGAGAGAACCATTAGTCAGAATAAATCTTTGCCCCCTTGTCATGATAAAATTGAATTTAATAGTGTACATGCCTGTTTTAAATTTTGCATTGTAGCTCATTATATAGCATTTTCTTAATGGTTGTCATATCTTCCTGACCCTTTAATAAATAAAAAGCACGCACCGTAAAAGTTATTTAGGAATGGATAGCCAACTTCGATCCTGTAATTGCAAGGAAGAGGTCATTGTCTGTTGTCTCCCTATCGAATTTTTCTGTTCTGGCCAGAAATGCGTAGCTATTTGATCTAACATTGTAAAACTGGAAGCCGGCCCATATAAAGACTGGAGAATGTAGATGTACCTACGACGTTCTGTTCTCCCGATTATGTCTCCTTCCATCTCAGTTTTCTCCCTCCCCCGAAGGCCTCCCAAACGTAATGCACGTACTTACTCCGATGAATTTTAGGTTATTATTTGGTATGATCTTCATCTAGACACACGCTAGTGTGTCGCCGCCAAGTAACAGTAGATCATCCCATTGTAGACATCCGATTGTTAAAAATTGATTGTTAATGATAAAAAGGCGGCTCACTAGCAGACATGTGTCTGTTAACTGTAAGCAACTAAAAGCATATTTTGGCATGTTGAGGATAAATCCCAATGCGACAGAAATGTTTCAAATTGTGGAAAATGTAAGGGGAAGGGTCAGAGATTAAGAAAAACTAAAACTTAAAGGATGAATGTCCACCAATCATAAAGAAAAAGATGCGCCAATAACGTTGTTTTTATGTTACTGTCTAGCTAGGTGTAGCTAGCTGACTAGCTAATAAGATTTTTCCCATGTTAAATCCCATAGACTTTTTGCTCGTTCCTAGCACAAAATTGAGAAGGCCTGAACTTTTGCACACGGATGCATGGTGATCTGAGGATGGTCCTTTTGTTGGTTTGGGGGTTGTATGGGGTCAGGACAAATGAGTGGGAGGGTTTTGAAATTCGCCACCAGGGAAATTAAATTTCGTTTCTTTTCCAAGTTGCAGCCAAAGATTTCAAGCAACAATGGCTTGAACAATCAAGACTGGTCCTTAGATTTATTGTAAAAGCCTGGACGAACAAAACACTGAACTGTAACGAAGGACAAAATAAGGAAACATTAACGTTTCCAACTTCCAACTTCCAACAACTTCCAACCAATATCTAGAACCGACGAATGCGTGTATAGATAGCTACTCAAAGGAGCACTTGAGGAATAGGATACTGAAAGCAGAGTCGGAAAAAAAAACAGCTGGGTAAGCACAAATCCACACAAATGTCGACAGCAACAAAAATAGCAACAAGTTCGCACAACAAGACAGAGGCGCTCGCTGGAGATAGTGACACAGACTTATTTGCCACATTCCGCGCGACCAAGTGTACGCCAGCAATGATAAACGAAGTGTACCGAAATTGTAGTCAAGTTTTTAGTCGATTGTTGTCGACTTCGGGGGGCCGTCGTCGTTGTCTTCAATATCTGCTGTGAGACTTGGTTTGTAATGTAAGATTATGTATTTTGATTGTGTATTGCCATCAACGTGTTATTATTTAAGTGTTTTGCATGAAGCTTCTAAGTTGAATCTCACACTTGATAGTAAGGTGCAGTTTTCCATTAAACGGCCTGATTTTCGCGTGCTGTAAGGTAGTAAAAATAAAGTAAGATAGTATTTGTGAGGTGTCCATCGCTATATTTGCATCTGATTCTCAAATATTTTAAGCTAATTGGCTTTTAATGATTTGTGATTGAGGTTGCCAGTTGTTCACTTGGTGGCAGCCACAGGGTTGTGGTGAATCGTTGTTTCTAGCCCTTAATGTTGGTCTCTTATTAATCTGTTTTATTGACAGTTGAACATTCATTAAATTACCATTAAATTTGTAATGAACGAAAAGTGTCTTTCTTTCCCGCCCGTGAATGTGGATATGTTTGGTATCGAGAAGAAGCGGTATCAATGGCCTGTGCGTCCCATCGCGTTATAAGTGTTGGATTAAGGTTGTGTTCTTTCAGAAACTGTTCTGAGAGAAAGGCGGTTATTGCTGGCATTTACAGTATTTGCTCGTGTGTAACAAGTCAAGCATTATGCACCTTAGCGGTTCAGTAAACTGAAGTGTATCTACGGATCTGTCAGCTTTAAGCTGCGTTGTTTATTGTTAGGTTTGGAATGCTAGACAATATAGCTTGTCTGTTATCAATATGTTAGTGCTTGCATAATCTTCGTGATTTGGGGGAATGCCTTATTGATTATTAATGTTAACATGCCTTTTAGAGGTATCGCACTTGAAGCCCTGTGTAAAAGCTTGTTGTTTGAAATGTCCGGCAGTTTACCGGCAATTAGGAGGTTTAATGACACCCATAATGTAATATGTTCCATGACTTGACGAGACCACATTGCAAGCATTGAACTTTTAACTGAAAAGCACAAAGTACTTCAGGGTAGAAACAGTGTTTCCTTAGCATTGTTGAAACGTCACCTTTAAGGTAACCTTAGGTGGGCAGGAAAGGGAACTTATCCTTAAAGAAGTCAAGTGTATACTTGAATTGGGTCTTATAAGGGAATCCATTTCTTCTTATGATGGCCCCATGATACCCTTGTGCAAAGAAGGGTGCAAGCCCCGATGCGGTGGCCGATTACAGAGAGTTTACCAAAATGATGGAAACAAATTATCATCCTATTCCCAACATACTAACATAGATGAATGTTTGGAGAAGGTTGCTCGTAGGTGGTACATCAGCGTCGTTGACCTGAACCGTAGGTTTGGCAAGTGGGACTCGTAGACCGTACAACCCTCTATACTATGCTGTGATCTCTACCCTGCTGGGTAAGTTCAAACCACTTGTAGTGAATATGGGCATGAATAATGCGCAATTTTGCTTTCAAAAGCTAATGAAACAAGTTAGCAAAAGGATGGACGATTTCATCACCCCATTCCATATAATGTGGCAGTAGGAGCAGAAACCTGGGAGGACCACCTACAGAAGAACGTGGTTGCCTTTCTACAGGCAGTCAAGAAGGCTGGCTTAACAGTCAATACCAAATGGCTTGTGGCCATTTGAAGTACCTGGTCCTTGAAGTAGGCTAGGGCTTCTGTACTCCTGATTGTGTTAAAGTTCATGCAGTACAGGATTTGAAACGACCAGTCTTGATGATTTCTGGGACTGGTAGGATACTACCACAGGTATCTGCCAGAATACTCCCAAATTTCTGCGTCACTCACGGATGCACTCAAGAAGAATTCACTGGATTCCATCGCTTGGGATGAAAGTAAAGAGGCCTCTTTCAAGAAACTCAAGTTTGCCCTTATTTCTAAACCAGTATTAAAGACCCCTGACTATCAGGAACCTTTTATCGTCCAGTGTGATTGTTCTGACTGTGGGATAGGCGTGATCCTGCCTCAGAACATTAACGGAGAGGAGCACCCGTGTGTGTACAGCTCAAGGAAGCTTACTACTTGGGAATAAGCTTTGGGACCATAGAAAAACATGTGTGTGCCTAGTTTGGGCTATAGCAAAGCTTACAACTTATTTGTACGTTATTATTGAAACTGACTCCATGGTCTCAAGCAGATGGCAGGAAAGAATGGCATACTTCTGCATTGGAGTCTCATGCTCCAAGCTCTCAACGACGAAGTCGGATAGAAAACAGGGAAGTAGCATCTCAATGCTGACATTATGAGTCGCTATTTCAGTTCCATCATTTCCAAATGATAATATGTTGTGTGTGCAACTGCAAAGGATCACTTGTCAAACCTAATTAAATTGTAATTTTAAATGTTGGTTAAATCGTTAAGTTAAAATTAAATTTGACTTATTGTTCGTTGTAAGCTCAACGTAAGAAACTTTCGTTTGTATTCCTTTCGGAACCTTTCGCCAAAAAAGTTTAATTACTTTAATTTATAATGTTTTCTCAGTAGCGTGAAACTATGTTGTAAAGGGTTTAGTCCGTCCCTATACTATCTATATTTAGGGTTTTCATCAAATAGAAATAGAAAGAGACGATGGACGGCGCATCAACCCACCCAAAGTGGCGGATGTTAAGTGGAAGAGGTACCACCATTATGACAATTGTTTTTTGTCGCATAAGGGAGGAAATCGGAGTACTCGGAGGAAACCCTCGTGCAACGGGAGGGAAACAACCGGAGAAAAACCCGTACATATGCACTTCCCTTCACCAGGATCGAACCCGGGGTGTAAGAAGCCAGAGATGTACAGCTGGGACTAAGACGCCTATCGAATCTGACGCCCCAGTGTTCCCAGTTACCTGTGCACCCATATCCAAAGCAATTCCGTGTAAAAAAAATTGTTCCGGCTACCTGCAGCAGATGGCAGAGGTAAACCCATGTATTTCCCTAACAGATGAACTTAAAAATCAATTACTTCCTAAATGGTTAAGTGATGGCTTGTGTCTTAAAGCGTCTAAATACAACGTTGAATTTGCTTTTTTTTTCTGAGCCAAATAAAATAGATACCTTTGCTGGTTTCAAAGTTAAAACTGTAATGTTATAGGGTGTACCTTCAAGTATAATGTAAAGTTATGAAAACGAGTGGATTACCAACCGCATTTTTTTTTGAGATGCTTTCCAGTTTAAAATAAAAGTAGAAGTTGAACCTAGGTGACGTTTTACAGATCGGAACGTGGTACCAGAGTAGCAAATGGTACCATTTGTAATTTTCACACAATGGGGCTTATAATCCGTTAGGGTTTGGCCTTACCTTAAATCAAAGCAACAACAAACAACGGAAAATATTTTCACGAAAAAAAAATGGATTTTGGTCAACAATGTCTGACGTCATGTATTGTTGCGTTACTGTTGCTGGGAGTGTGGGCTTTTGTACTTATTTGGAGGCTATAAATGGGGTTTCGGATATGATCAAGGGCGTATCCAGAATGAAGTCTTGGAGGGGGCCGCAAGGCGATTTTTCTGCATTTTCATGTATTTTTCGGCTAATTCCACAGCGTGTTTTCAACAATTTTGGCCGGTTTTTTCGATTTTATTTGCCTTGGAGGGAGCCGTAGCCCCCTCGGCCCCTCCCTTGGATCCGCCCTTGGATAAGATTCCATTTATAGGCCTAAAGAACGTACATATTTCGTACATATCTTTCTTTCGACACATTTGTCATATATGCAGCTTACTATTTTCAGAGGAGTAGACGAAAAACCAATTTTCCTGGCTCCCACGACAACTGAACTGAGTCTTTTCAATGATGTAGGGTTGACATTGATTTTTATCTTTGAATTTATGCGTTCCCTAACCCCCAAACCAGCAAAAAGGCACGTCACATGGTTAACTATAGCTAATTACAAAATTTCAGCTTTCCAGACAGCATAGAAAAATTTATTTTCGGCCAGTTAACTAGTAGCCAGTAATTAGGCAAATATCAACGTTACCCACATCCTTTTTTTTACAAGAAAATGTTAAGTTGTATTACTAATTGTGAAATTATGTTGTCAGACGGTTTGTTAAATCTCCCGATCAAAGGAAATTTCACCGTTCTCTGTCGCATTGTTAGTTTTCCTCAGGTACTTGAAAACCGCCAGATTGCCTTAGCCTTAAAAGACACATGCGTCTGTTGGTCGCCATGCTCATGCATTATTTCATCAGTACGGATGTTAAGTTTGTCAGTGACAGCAGCAGACGAAAATAAAATTTCCAAAACTAAGCGTGATGACCACAAACTGTGGTCATCGTGGCTGAGCAGTGAGAGAGCAGTGGAGGTATGCGGATCGGAGGTTTTCTGGTTCAAATTCCCGGGTTGGCTCCCTTTATCAGATATTTCTTCTATCAAAAAAGGCTGGTAATGTTCAAAATTGAGCCTGGTTCAGCCACACGAGCATTAAATTGCTTCGGTTGACTTAAGGCTCAAAGAAATTAATTTTAAAAAAAGTGCTTCATGTATAAATATAATAATATAACTTTCTCCACCAAGGGTGGACGGAGACGGCAGGGTGGTGAGCCTCTTACACCGTTCCGGGTGAGAAATTAGGACAGATCAGGGCAGTGGACGTCTGAGAAAACGTTGGAGGGGTTCCTCCCTAAGCATTTGACGAAAAGATGGGATGGAACTAGCATTTACAGTTTCCCTACGAAGAGCATTCTAGACAGGAACCACTCGCACAGAAAAAAAATGCCTACGGCAATCTGTGCGACACGCTGGAACAGCCAATTTCCAATTATGTCCCCTAGTTACATTTAAGCCAGGGGCAAAATCAAAAAACGGAAGATCAACATCGATGAGGTTATGCAAAATCCGAAAAACCAAAACAAGATCGAACCTCAATCTGCGCAACTCCAATAACTCAAGACCCAGCCTCTCGAGGTGCATCTCATAAGGAAAGTCGTGTAAACCTGGGAGGCACTTAGTGAAGAACAGCTGAACAGCTTCCACAGCATCGATGTCCTGCAACAAATATGGCGACCAAACAGGGGTAGCGTACTCCAAGACTGGACGCACAAAAACCTTAAATGCCCACGCCAAAGTCGTACAACTGCCAGAAGTGAAGCACCTTTTAATTAAAGCAGATCGGCGATAAGCCGAGATGCATACCTTTTGGCAATGGACTGAAGATTTTAAGTTTCCAGAGAACCAAACTCCTAAGTCTCGCACTTCCTCAATTTGGGGAAGAGGCACCTGTTTAAGTACGGAATGGGCACAAGGATTCATGTTTCCGACATGGAAAGAATGGCATTTTGAAATTGCGATGGGGAGCTGCCAGCAGTCTGACCATTCACCAACATATCGGATCTGTGAGTCAAGATCCTGGGATTTACTCCCAGTCAGGTTTTCACCACTGACCTTCAGGTCATCAGCGAATTTGAAGCCAAAAATATTTGGGTTATCAAAAGTTAAATCATTAATATAGATCACAAACAGGAGAGGCCCCAGAACCGAACCCTGTGGAACTCCACATGGAATAGGAATCCAAGAAGAGAAGCAGTTGTCAATTTGTACCCGCTGGGACCTGTTTCGAAGGAAGGCTGAAATTCAGTCTTTAATCTTACCAGAAATACCACAACAGTCAATCTTGAAGAGAAGCTTACTGTGGATAACTGATTCGAAGGCTTTTTTAAAATCGAAATAAATTGTATCCGAAGGAATACCAATATCGAGGACACTCGTCCAGCGATCAAGTACCAAAAGTAATTGATAAGTTGAAGATCTACCCGGGAGGAACCCAAATTGATCCTGCCGAATAATGGAATGTTTCTTTAGGAAAGAGACCAGCTTATCGCGAATAACCATTTCCATGAGTTTACAAGTGATACAAGTAAGGGCAATTGGTCTGTAATTTGAAGGATCAGAGGGAGAGCCCTTCTTGAAGACAGGAACCACATTAGCCTGGATCCAGGCAGATGGTACACGACCCTGATCAAAAGAAAGTTCAAAAAGTCGAGAAAGCGGGTAACAAACTTCATTAGCAATCATCTTTAGTAGGAAAGCTGAGAAACCATCAGGCCCACAAGATTTACTTGGTTTGAGCTTGGCTAAAGCTGCCATTAGCTGAAAATTGGCTGTGGTGATATGTTATTCCATGTTATTCTTGTGAATGTGATGTTTTTTTGATCTGTAAAGTAAGTGGCTGGTTTTACTTATGTTTGCTTGGGCGTGGTGTTCCTGAAAGACCAAGCCTCGAAGTATGTTATCCGATGAGTTGTGTTACCAATTGTTTTCCTTTAAACATTTGAATCACTAGACACAACTGAAAGACAATAAACAGTTTAAAAAAAATACAGTACCTCTACAACTGGCGATGATGGATGACATAACAATGAACTTCGTGAAGAACATGGCTAAAAGATATGATGCCATCAGCAACAAAATCCTACTCCTCCTGAAAAAAAAATTTTTTTTTTGTAATGTACGCTATTACTTTATTAATAAAATATGTATTATTTTAAAGAATGCAAGAGTGAATCATATTATTGATCATACAACAGTACTAATTATCGTTAATTCGACCAACACCTTGTTCAGCGTTCTTTATATTCAGTCTACTGCTAGCCATACCATCACTATTGATTGTTTCGTGTTAAAATCTTATATTTGTTTCTACCACCCTCACAACTAACGTGTGTTTGTGCAGCAAACCTCTCGCACTACATTTTCAAGGTAGGTTATTGATTTTACGTAAAAGTAAATAATTAATGACTATCTGTTAGCTGGGGGCGTCATAATCAATAATTTGGGTCTATCAGCAACCCAACCTTTAGGTAGTCTAATTACTTTTGTTTATCTGACTACTGAATAGTCGAAATACTCAAATAATAATCCTACATCATTAAAAACGTTTAGTGTGCTTATGTATGTGTGTCTTTCTATTCCTGTCGAGATAGTGGCGTCAAAAATTGGTGAAACGTGACAGGCGAATGTATATTTTCTCCTAATTTCTATTCTACACACATACAAATTGCGTGGGCGGTACGTTCTTGGAGATAAAAGCGTTTGTAGCATGAAAAGAACAATGGTCGCATTATTGCAGCTAGCATGCATATTATTTTATTATTGGCACGACCGGCAGGTAGTGCTTATTACAGTTCGTTTGCGCACGAGAATTTTTCAGAAAAAGAGTTTTTATTTTTTAATGAAAAAGTTTTTTTTTTCTTTATACGTTTAGGAATAATGCCCAAGACAATTTAGCTGGAGATATCCTAGCAGGAAACCCAGTCTCTTTGGTACACAACAATCGATGTGAGCACGAGGCACGGCAGTGCCCTTCTCCTCCGGAAAATACCACGGCGCAGCCGAGGCCAGGATCAAACCCGGACCTCCCAGACAGAAAGCAAACCCCTCGCCCACCTCTACCTCCTTAACATTTTCAAATGTTACAATTTGAATTTGAATTTACTGAAGCAAGCCTTGGCCTTCTGCCATACTCTCGGCTACATAGTTATGGCATACAAACGAAACTTAAATGTAATAATAATATTAATAAACAAAAACGGAACGTTAAATGTTTAGAGTAAGGGTCTAAAAGTCAAAACCTAGAAGGAACACGGACAACGTTTGACAGTAAGGGTCTAGGTGTAAAATTTTGTAAGAGGCTGGTAAGCATTAGACCCTTACTACCCGGTGGTTAGCTTATAGTTCTACTCTATTCGGACAGAAAGTGTGTATGAACGATTGTAGCAGATTTTCTTTGTTCTTAGAATATTGTTATGGAACTTTAAGAACATAATTTTCTTGCGAAGTTTGGCATTTTGTGTCTTTTGATGCCTTAGAGTTTTTTTATTATATTTCGTAGATTTACGGCAGAGGATAACCAGTAATGCTCTCTGCTGCGAATACCCTGCAATGTTACTAAATCGAAAAATCATTTTTAACATACAGTAAAGCAGTAAACCTATACCACAATACCACTGGATCATCACGTGAGAGGATTTCCAGTTTTTCGTGAAAATGTTTTTATTTCTGACCACTGGGTAGTAAGGGTCTAATGCTTACCAGCCTCTTACAAAATTTTACACCTAGACCCTTACTGTCAAACCTTGTCCGTGTTCCTTCTAGGTTTTGACTTTTAGACCCTTACTCTAAACATTTAACGTTCCGTTTTTGTTTATTAATTCGTGTTACTTTTAGAATTGCAGCTAAACTGTAAAACTGAGAGTTTAACACAGAGACCCAAGGCTGACTATTACTAACACTGGCTATCGCCGAGTCTATCGCCAGTGTTAACAATAGAAACAAATCCTTTAATCTTCAGTCTTGCAGCTGGCGTTTGCTAATTAGCATTGTTGCATAATAACAATGTTTAAAACAATGTAAAACAATCAATCTGGTCGTTTAGAGCTCCATAACCCCTGAACCACTTGACCAATTAAAAAATGCCTTATGGAAAGGGCCCATATCTACAGAGCAATACCTGTAAAATGAGCTAAGAACCGGCTTCATAAGACAAATGGTTTGACCTGTAGAGAGGACAGACGAAAGGTACATCCCCAGAACAAGACCAAGAATAAGACCAAGAACAAGACCAAGAACAAGACCAAGACCAAGAACAAGAAGTTGTCTATTTGGTCCCTCTCTGTATCTCGGGTTTGGCTCGGCCGAATTTCACAATTTTTGGACTGCAGACAGGCCTTGACTAGTCAAGGCTGGATTCCAAATTTGGTTTTAAAATGTTTACTTTTGACGGAGTTATAAGCTCTCAAAGTTGAAAATTTAACACAGAGATCCTAGGTCGACCCTTACTAACACTGGCGAGTAATAATAACAATAACAATTTTGTCACGATAGCAACAGGTCTGGCAAGGACCCTAGCATCACGAACAGCCAGCCTCAATTCAAATACAGAAGACAATCGCATATAAAGGTAGAGATATGGCCAAGGAAAGGGGAGGGAATGAGGTATGGGGACACAAACACCACCAAGGTTAAACCTGCCAGGGACTCTAAGGCCCCCAATGGCATCGCTAAACGTGTTGGACACAGGAGGTGTAGGATTGGCCAAAGTAAAAAGTAAACGGCAGATGAACAATGAGACGGTTAAAAAGCATCGTTATGAGATTCATAGTATGATTATGGTAGGTACTAAAAACAAAGGCATCCCCATAATGGGAATTGTAACAGTCTTCACCTACTCCACTTATAAACAAAACCCAAATGTTATACGAGACACTGACCATACGTCATGCACATAACTGCAGCAACGCCGCAATCCTTCTGCTCACCTCTGGTCCGCATGTTCAAACCAGGTAAAGCACACCCGCACAGGCACGCACCCACACGCACCTACCACCTAGGCCACAACAAAGATCATCACCCCTAAAGCAGAATTTTCTGCCACTGTCTGCATATTTATTGGTTTTTACTGAATAACTCTTCAGTGCTTTATTCTATTGATCTGGCTACTCCATCAACGGAAAGGTCTCGTCGAGACGATTAATATGGTGTATTGGAATGTCCGAATCGGTAAAAAATTGGCGAAACAGCAGAAATTTGCTCAAAATGGCACGTTTTGTCTGCAACTGTGCCAGATTATCTGCGACATAGTCGCACGTCGCGCCCCTTTCTGCCTTCGGGATCATCACACTGTTCATCTGCCGCCCAATGTCTGTGAGAAGCAGTCCAGCGGCAGTGGGGAGGTCACACGTTATATCGACCTAAAGAGGTTACCTGCCATCCTAGCCAATGTAGCCATAGGCCATATCATCATCTCTTGGCAGAGTCAAGAGGTGAGGCGCCCCTGGGTGCGACCTGATCCACCTCGCATTACTTCCCCTTTTGTCCCTATACTTTCTACAGGAATATAAGAAATGGTCACCCATCTCTTCACATTGATACAGAATGCAGTTCGGAGAACCAACCCACTTCTGTCTAAACCGATGAGAGCGGAGGAGAGAATGGCGTGTCCGCAGCCTGGACAGGATACAAGTAGCACACAATGGAAGACTGTCAAGAGCCGAGTCCAAGGCACAGTTCAATTACAACCGAAATAGCACCCACCCAGTCAGAGCCAAACGCCACTCGCTTTCCCACTTTTGCTGGGTGATTGATCTGCTCGTCTTGGCTGACGTCATAAGCATCACCTCTGGGACCCCACCCACACGGCACTCTTCACTAGCCCATCAGCTTGAGTGTTGCCCTGAATTCCTGCATGACACGTAACCCACTCCAGTGCCACCACACCAGTCTGGAGCACAGACCACAGCTTCCAGCAAACCGAATACATAAGCAGATCGGGTACATCAAACCTCACAATCGAACCCTGAATCATCTTAATGGCAGACATAAAGTAGGAAATGATCATAAACGGCGGCAGCTCTGCATCCAGAGCAACTGAAATGGCAGCAAGCTCGCAAATGGTGCGGGAGCACACGGACTTCACCTTGCGACGCAAAAACAGTTTAATGGAGGGAATTGCCACCCCAATTTCCCCTTCTCACAACGAAAGGAGGCATCACTCGCTGGGCCCTCTGATCCAGAAGTCTTTGAGCACCTCTAGGCTCAGTGCCTCCTTGCTGGTGGGCCAATGCCTGGGAAAATTTAGGGCACCATTTATTGTGCAGCATCCCAACCCCTGGCTGTAGTGTCCTGAGCTGAGGGCGTACTGAGGGAAGGTGAAAGTATTGATGGTGATGGGATTAACAATTTCTGTGAGGACTCCTTCTTTTATGCAGAATGGAAAGGGAGAATTAGCATCTTCGTTTTGGAACTAAAACTGGAGTACTATTACTGCAAAAACACCTCTCAGCTGCCTCGGTAGCCCTTGATACAGGCCTTGACTTACAGCCCTCCCCCCCCCCCCTGCTTTCTGTGGCACCAAAAGCGATGTTAGACACAAGTAGGTGCCACGGGCGAAGATCAAACCACGTTTTGCCAACATTTAAACGCTTACTCACGTATCGCGGTGATATGCCCCAGAGGCCTACGTGGATCATACAGAGAAATGATGGAAGTTTACGAGTGTCTATAAAAGTGTCTATATTTTATGTCAGTTTCAGGGAGTGACCGATGCCAAGGTAATCTGGAATACCCTCCGTAACCAATAAGGACAACATCACGCAAATTATAAGGAATTTCTGTACCAGCAATTCACTAAGGCTAAAATATTCCCAAACGAATGCTGCCTTCTTACATAACTTGTATGAAAGGTCTAAGCCAGGGATGTGTCTCTGCTGGGAAAGTGATCACGGAATATGAAGTTTGTTTAGCAATATTAGATGGGTTGGAGCATCCAGCTTTTGAGGCCACGAAAGAAAATTTGTATTACCAACAGGCCTAAACAACTGAAAGCTTGTAAAATGCGTTAGCACATAGGCAATTACTAATAGACCAACGTCAGTCAGGTTTTTTCCCAGCAGGGTATAATCAGTGTATGAATTACGCTCTAGTTCCTAGTAATTATGCCATGCAGTCTATATACAACCTCATAGTGTCACCACCACTAAATCATATCACCGAAAACTCTCAGGCAAACCCCCAAACTAGCCATTCGGAATCGGGAAGTGCAATAAGTACTGCAAGTTGAACTTGCGGGAAAACTGATCAACAGTTCTCTGAATGTAACGTAGGTCGGTGGATCGAACCCACGCTCTGCTACCAAAACATGTTGGACCAAAGGTGATGTTAGACGCAAGTAGGTGCCAAGGGCAAAGATCAAACCACGTTTTGCAAATCTAGGAACAATGACATTTTCTAGTGGTACATTTAAACGTTTACTCGCATATCGCGGTGACATGCCCCAGAGGTCTACGTGGATCATACAGGGAAATGACGGAAGTACGAGTGTTTATAAGCGGCAGGGTGGACGTTATTTTTATACTTGAAGCATGGCATTACAAAAGACAGGGGTTTCATTAAATCAGGTTGAAGATTCACTGATGAACATGACAGCACTGCTGAACTTCTACAAACGATCGTTACGTAGCTACACCAACAGTGAGCTTGGGACAAGCAACCAGAGGACAGTTGGTCCGTCTGGAACGTACAAAAGTTACTAGTAGTGATAACACTTACATGATTCTAGTTCACGTTATTTTTCTACTTAGAATATCCAATGTTCAGCCATCCCTATCATCTTCAAAAGCCAAAGAGGGTAGAAAAAGAACATGTCGAGCAACAGTCGATAGCTCACATGTTCACAAACAAATTGCACACGCACGTTAACAAAGGCTATGGGATACTTAATTAACACATGTTAAGCATGCAACAGCGTGACCCATTATATTTCTTTCATGTTGGCTCTTAATTCGCAACGATATACAATGCTGCGCCACTCCTTTACAGTTGTGGGGTATCAGTTTCCCACACTTTCCAGGTCACCGCTCCAAGCTCCTAGCACCCTTACAGATTCGGCTTCTCATATTCATTTCCGTCCCTTAGTGTAGAGCGCCCTCTGGCGTTGGAAATAGGCCGAAAGTTATTCGGTGCTCTACAAAGAGGTATTCGAGTGTCTGTGCAATGGTGGCAGGCCATACTGGCATATTTGGGAATGACGTGGTGGATGGTCTTGCGAGGCGTGGTGCTGAGGCAGGCGATAATGGTTTCACGTTTTGTCTGGGTCCTAAAGATCTTCGTCCAATTCTCGCTGCTCTGACAATTGAACACAGGCAGGCAGAGTTGGAATCCTGGACCGCAGGTGGGCAGCTGTTTGCTGTCTACCCAAACGTTCCCGTGCCAACCATCCTGCAACGTTTGTCCAAGAGAGAGGCCGGCCTGCTCTCCCGACTGCAAACCGGACACAGCTTACTGCAGACTCATATGTTCCTTCTCGGCTGGTGCGTCACCCCAGTGTATAAATGTGGGAAGGGGGAAGAGGCTTTTAGCCACTTCCTTTTTGGTTACAGTCAGTGGGAAGGGATCCGGTGATACCCCTTAACTGAGGGTGATTGTGATCTGCGGTGTGCACTTTGGGTTCCACCCAAAGTGCCTCCTCCGTGGGGATCGATTCGTTCTATGTTGGCATATTGTAAGACCACTGGTCGCTTTGCCCAATGATAATCTAAGTGGGGCCCAGGCTATTTACAAGCATGGGTGTTTGCATGGCCTTTAGTTTCGATTGCTCTTGTTTTTAGGTTAAGGCTAGGTTTAGGTAGAAGTAAGCAGGTTAAGCGCATGGCTTTGTTGACCAGTTAGGCTGATGTAAATAAATTCAATTCAATTCAAAGGTTAAATAAATATACCCAAATCGCTGTTTGGGTGGTCGACATGACAGAATGACTTATTTAGTTCTATAATAAATGAACAAAAACGGCTTTAGAAAAAAAATCATTAGAGCTCGTATCCCCATACTTAAACAGCTGTGAAGGTACGTGAATAATTAAACGGATAAGAGTTCACTCGAACGCAATGAACTATAATTTGAACTCCAATTCCAGGAAGGAACAAGGACTATTTTTACTCAGTGGTTACGTCAGAAAGGGCACGCAGTTTGTGTTTGAAATGTTTAATGTTTGTGTGCGTGTGTATGTTTGTGTGCGCTTAATTTGGGTATTATACAGGTTTTTTTTCTTTTAATATTTGTCTGTGTTTGTTGTTTTATATTTTAAGTGTGTTTAGTGTAAGTGGCTATTTGTGTATTTTGTGTGCATTTATAATTCGTGACAATCAGACTCCTAATTAAGGCAGTTTTGTCCCTACGTTTGATGGCTTCTGTTTTAGAATAGTTTGTGTGAGCAATTATGTGTTCATTTTATGTAGGTATTTTCCATCTTTTAATTTTGTCGGTGTTTTGCTGTTTATAGCCTTTGGTTTGTGTGTGTTTGTGGGTGCAGTGGTAGCTAAGTTAATGTTAAGCTACTAGTGGGGGGAATGAGCCCCATCCAGACATATGTGGTTCCAATAAGAACAAGGGGTTGAGTGGCACAGAGAGCATCATGGGCCATGCCCCACACTGCCTTATAAGGCTTTATTAAACACAGGGTGGCACGCCTGTATGGTAGGCCAAGCAACCCATTACAGAAGGTTACGGAGGGTTAGTAAGTAGTACTATGTATGGTAGGCCAGGCACCCCATTACAGAGGGTTACAGAGTGTTAGTAAGTAGTACTAAGACAAGAGAGGTGTGCTTCCATACATAGAGGAGAGCACACAACTAATATCCTGGACACACCAGTCAACCCCTACTAAATTGAGAGGTGACTCACTATACAAATTGGCTACATTTGTTAAATCATTCAACCATTACGCAGTGCTTGATATCGGTATCCAATACTTGCAATATAAAATTAATATACCATCCCCCTCGCTATTCATAATGCCACTCAATTTAATTTATGAAAACAACTTCAAACAACAGTTCGAAAAATTCCATAAACTCTAATAACTTTTCAGCTTTCATAAGAACATTCCTGAACCAGCAGGAAACATCCAACAATTCAAAACAACAGAATTAGAGTGAATATATATATATATTTTTTTTTTTCATTTTAACTAACTGTAATTTCCAACCAATTTACACTATTTTCTTCAAATCACGTCAAAGAAAACACATACTAAACCTGAAAAGAAACGTGTTGTTTCACTTTAAGAAAAAATAATAATTGGTTACTCAACATGGCAGAGCTACCTCTCATCTTCTTACAGATCCAATCTGTTCGCACTTTTCGTGAACGTCGTGATTTCTCACGGAAACGCCCACAGTTGGCGGTACTCAGGCCAAGTCCACTGGATTCGACAATCGGTACCTTCCTAAACGACCCAACACAGCGAACCAAACGCACCACTGTTGGTGACAGTTTGGCTCATTCCCTGCTAATATCCGTGTTGATGCGGCTTGGTTGACGTCAACATCGTCAGAGATGAATCTGTTTCGTCAAAACTGTAAGCTCGCGCATGCTCAAACCTCAACCCCAGCAAACCACCTCCCTGGGATGGTTCGCAATTTGGCGTTGCTGTCGCCTGGTCACATCTATTAGCCAATCCTGGTCAAATCCATTAGCCAGGTCTTGTCGCGGTGATGGTATGACGTATCGAATACTGTGCTGAGCTTGTTTAGCTGTATTTTAGTTTAGGAAGGTACTGAACGGCTGAGGCAACATCACTGCGCACGCGCGACGTCAAGTTTGGAGTCAAACTGTCTCTAACAGTGGTGCATTCTGTTCGCTCTGTTCGGTGCTTCAGGAAGGAACTGAATGCCGATATCGCTAATGTGATAGTCGGAGGTGTGCGCTGTTGATGAAGGTGACTTTTTGACACTACAATCACTGGAGATATTAGCGAAGGGAATTCAGATTCGCTAAGTAAATTCGGCGATTTTTCAGCACGAAATTTTTTCTGCAGTATTAACTTTGACATAATTTTATCGTCTGGTCATGGCCAAATTTTTACTTTTAACTTTACAAGCGTTTGCTGACGAATAACTGATTGTAATTCAATATTTTCACTGGCTTGGATTGCGCTGTTCATGTTTTCAGCTTGATGTTCAAAATTTGGACACATCACTTCCTCCGAACGTGACGCCACTTCTTGTCAAACCTCGTCACATGGCAAAATACACATTCTCAGGTGGTCTGAGTGTTTTAATACGGGTTTATTACCACCAACATCGACTCGGACTCTGGAATTTGTATCCTTTGATATTACAATTCTTATTTGCCATCGGTTTTGCAATTTGGTCGAGTGTCCCTAGAATACACACTGTATTTTCTTGTGACCTTTGAACGTTATCGTTAGTTGAAAGCACCATTATGCTCAACCTCGTGCGCACATTTCGTTTAAACATTAGATAAGCAGGAGTCATTCTAGTAATACTATGCAGAACATTTCTCGACTGATTTATATAGCTGTTCTGCGCCTTTTCTACTGTTAAGCCCTGTTTAACTCTAGCTTATAGCGAACGTTTCATGGACGTAACTGCCGATTCTACTCGTTCATTTGTACAAAGAAGATAAGGAACTAACGCGGAATACCATACACCATTTTCTTTCAAGAACTGAATTCGAGACTACGAAATTGTGGTCCTTTAGCACTGACAATATAGCACACCAAACCAGATAAACCAAATATTTCCTGCAAATAAGCAATAACGCTTGTGCTGGTGGTTTTGCGCATTATTTTAACGAACTAGTATTTGGAATAGGCATCCACAACTAGAAAAAAAAATACGCTTTTTTCACGGCCCTACAAAATCAATATGGATGCAAACCTATTTACGCTGCCTTTTGAACTTATAATATGTCAGACTGACTGAGCGGGGAATCGAACCCACGACCCTTGAAATTAATGGCCGAGGTCCTACCGCTGAGCCATACTGACACGGCCCGTGAGCCATTGGCTTTTCCGTCCTGTATAATCAATATGGACTCTTGTCAAACACACCTAGTGGTCATTCCCAGGCATGTTTTTTTTTCTAGAAACGTCACCACCTTTTGTTAACTGACAAGCACTGCAAGTTTTAACAACATTTTCCAAATCTTGATCAATTGAGCCCACCGCACACGAGCTCTATACCCGTGTGCCCCAATTCAACTCGTCGAGAACTTGCTTGCGCAAAGCTTCAGGAATTATGAGACGAAATCCCTAAAACAATGCATTTGCGTCAATCAACAATTCGTCTACGTTCCTTCGCTAGCCTGTCTAATATTGCCTCAACTTTCCCTTTGACTGCGAGAGTGCAGGTCGGGGCTTACAGTACTTTGGTGGTCCATCAGGCTTCAATTTAATTTGAACTTTAAAATTATTGAAACTCCCCAATCCAGGTGAAAATAAATTGAGAAAACGTTAAAAAATATCAGTTTCCGAAATAACGTTAACTTGGCTGTGTGTGACACTTTTTACTTCAGTATTAGCAGCAACGATGTTTTTTTTTTTTTTTTTTTTTTACAAAGACTTGCTTGATATCGTTGTCTAAAGCCTCCAGCCATACTTTACCCATAAACGATTTCTTTTTACCAGGGTAAATTATAGCTGAAACCCTTGCTATTTTTCCATGAATGGCCACAGTTAGTTCACATTCAACCACCGGCTTTGTAATTCCTCCATTCCAAGAACGAAGGTGAACTCCTGCTGGAACTAAGGGTACATCTGCAAATTAGCTGCGGTCCATTTTTCAGGCAAAAGAGTCAGGTCTGAACCGCAATTCACTGTCAAAGTAAGTTTGTACCCATTAATTTCAGGACTCAAATTCCAACTATCAGGTTTAACTCTATGAAATTCACTATACTGATTGGAGTTATAGCGTCAATTTCAAGTTCAGAGTTTGGGCTCTGCTCATAATCATTCGATTCTTTTTGCAAGGCTTCAGAATTACTAGAATCCTCAGCCATGTTGGCTCTTTTGGTGTACTTGTAACCTTTATTCTTGCTCTTGTCACGCCCCTTTTTAACAAAGGATTTTGTAGTGCTGTTAGTTTGCTTCTTTTCAGCACCCTAAAAAGATGTTCAACTTTTTTGCAGACTGAGCAAGTATGCTTCAACTATTTGCAGAAGCATTTAATGTGGTGTGAGTACCCACAACAATAGCAAGATTTATCGTTAGACCTTTTTGCCTGGTATCTATAGGCCTACTGGTCGTGACTTTGTGAGCGGCTGCACCCTGAAAATGTGAGACAATTTTTTTTGGCCAATTCCTGAGCCGATGACACTGCACTGTTAAGAGTTTCTTTATCCAGATCCTGGGAGAGAAGCTGTTTTTGTGTTTCAGAGCACCGTAATCCAGCCACGAACCTGTCAGTCAGAATTACATCCAGATCCGTTCCATTTGCTATGCTGTAATTGCACTGCAATTCAGTTCAGTATTATAGGTAGCTATGGACTCAGAATTCGCATGGTCTCTTTTCTGAACAGTAGTAACTCGTTCACACAAGAAATCAATTTTTGGGCACAGGCTAGCTTCTTGCAAATTTATTAATATCAACTAATGATTTACTCATTGGCGCATCTGGAGCACATAAATTGCAAAGTAAATCATAGGTTTTTGCACCTATGTTCGTAAGCAAAATTACAACTCGTTTGTCCACAGGGACATCATATGTAGCGAAATTTATAACAACTCTCTTGTAGTACAAATTCCAAAATTCAACTTGGGGATCAAATTCGTTTAGCCTCTTGTGACCTAAATTAAAACTAGAGGAGGCGTGGGGGGGGGGGGGGGGGGCAGAGGGCGAGGACTAAATTTCCACCTGGTGCTGAGGGATTTTGATTTCCACTCACAGGAAGCCCCATCTTTCTAATATTAACAGTTTGAGGCATGACAAAGTCGTCACTGGCGTCCTCAAAGTCACTATTTTCTGATAATACTGGTTCACCTAACTCCAGAATCATGTTAAAAGTGTCATTAAACTCACTAGCTGATTTTCTCTGCTGGTTACACTGGAAATCAACTTCGTCCTCGCTGCTTTACGACTGTCAGCAGGAAAAAGAAAATTTTAAATTTATTTCAAGATAAATTCTAAATGGCATTCTTATTATACAAGATTATGCAGGGTGAGTCTATTGACCCAGTGGATTTGGCATCGCAAGATTTGGTTTAGCCACCAAACAACCAACGACCGTTGATCAACCCCGGAGGGAACTATGTATTGAGATCATCCAGGGGTGCGCCCTCCTTGTCCCATTAAATAGTTTTTCCACACACGATTCCTCTAGGAATAGATCATTGGTCCCAATTGGATATATGTGCGGGCAGTCACACCATACTGAATGCAGAAAACAGCATGTAAATCGGTCCACAATAGCACGAGCAACGATCAAAATAATACATTGCGCGGTTTTATTTTATCATTTTAACATCTACAAAAGACTAAGACGTCAGCTATTAGATTTTAAAAGCAATACCGACCTGGGTAGAACGTTATTTTTTTTCTTAATAATACCCTGGAACTTTTGAACTCTGGGACTTTTCATCACTCTGGGGTCACGTCTTGAGGTGCCCCAAGGGCCTTCAAGTTTAACATTGTACGGCAATGGGCAGAACGGCAAAAAAGGCAAAAGTGATTATTTGACTGGTTTTAAATTTAATTTTAACATTACCTCATTTGAAACACTTACAGACTAAGAAAGGTAGCTGTAATTGTCAAAAAAAAGTAAATTTCTGAGCAACAGTGTAAGTAGTGAACATGTAGGAGTTGGTTTGTGTATATTAAGTTTTAGTCTGGGGGTTTTTCGATGCCCATTCTTAGTGAAGTCATGATGGTTTACAATACGGACCAGTAAAGATGACGCCACATCCACACTGATGATGTAAAAAAAAATTGTACTCCTCGCCTACAACTCGCAGCCAACTAACAAGAAACCGAGAAAACTATCGACATTACACGAGGTATACACTAGGGTGGAGTGTAGAAACTTTTTTTTTTGGCATTCCTCATTGGCAGTTTGTGGAAAAATTGCTCTTGGGCATCACTGTCACACACAAAATATTTCATCACTCTGGGGTCACGTCTTGAGGTGCCCCAAGGGCCTTCAAGTTTAACATTGTACAGCAATGGGCAGAACGGCAAAAAAGGCAAAAGTGATTATTTGACTGGTTTTAAATTTAATTTTAACATTACCTCATTTGAAACGCTTACAGACTAAGAAAAGTAGCTGTAATTGTCAAAAAAAAGTAAATTTCTGAGCAACAGTGTAAGCAGTAACTAAATACAGATGCAAACCTATCTACGTTGCCTTTTGGACTTATATGTCAGACTGCCTGAGCGGGGAATCGAACCCAGGACCTTTGGAACCAAACGCTAAGGTCCTACCGCTGAACCAGACTAAACGGGACGGAAAGCCAATGGGCTCGAAATTGGTTAACTAAATACGGATGCAAACCTATTTACGTTGCCGTTTGGACTTATATGTCAGACTGCCTGAGCGGGGAATCGAACCCAGGACCTCTGAAATCAAAGGCCAAGGCCCTACCGCTAAGCCAGACTGACACGGCCAAAAGGAAACGTCCATAGGCAGCATTTAACACGCACACATATACATGTAAGCATACACTTTTTCCAATCGCCACTGGAGGGACGCTTGATTGCGCGCCACACACCAGTAAAGCCGAAAGGAACACACAAGGTAGGGCCTTGGCCTTTGATTTCAGAGGTCCTGGGTTCGATTCCCCGCTCAGGCAGTCTGACATATAAGTCCAAAAGGCAACGTAAATAGGTTTGCATCCGTATTTAGCTGAACCAGACTGACACGGCCAAAAGGAAACGTCCGTAGGCAGCATTTAACATGTGCATATATACATATAAACAAACGCATAAACAAACGCCCCGCTCAGGCAGTCTG
>JAHWFP010102608.1:4833-15791 GCA_023313725.1 Lithobius niger | reverse complement strand
GGGGGGGGGGGCTGACTGACAATGTTTCCTCGAGTGGGGAGGGAAGGGGCAAGACAGATGCGTGTTGCATGTTCACTCCCTTCATGACATGCTCTAAAAAACAATACCCATCTTCTCACCCGTTTTGAAGCTCTCAGTCCTCTTACAACAATACAGTACGACGGGATCGCAACAATGTTCGAGGAGTGCTGGGATCCACGGCGGAGGGCTGGAATCCTGGATCCCAGCCCTCCCGTTTGTGTTAAACGAAAAGTGGAAGAAAAACAAATGTAATAAATCTACTGAAACAAATAAACACAACAGTTAAAAAAACAAAAAAACAACGTTCAACAATTTACTTTACGCACAACATTGCAACCACTGCTTTACAAACGTTGGTTTCTATTAAATGACACAAAGGAACGAAGCAACCGAATATAATCAATTAAATGGGAACAACTTTTGAAAGCAACACCACCTCAAACCTTAAAAAAATCGTTGAACAATTCATGTTAATCACAACATTGCAGCCGCTTTCAAAATTAAAGGTTGCTCTTTTCGTTGCGTGTATAGCATTGCGTCTTAACGAATATTCTACACAACCAGTCTTCTGGCCAAACGCAACAAGGCATTCCACTCGCGCTCAACAATGTACGTCGGACTGATAGCTTCAAAACGAGTGAGAAGAAGGATATCGCCCGCTTTCCTCAGGGCACGTTTATGCAACCACTCGCCATTGCATTCTCGCAGCTAGCAGCTAGAAATCACCTCAAATTCCAACATGGCGGCGGTTTTATGTCTGCCACCTCGCAACTAAAACAGAAAATAACGTGAGTTCAGAATCGTTTGGGAAACTTGTTACGTCAGGAGGAATTCTTTATATTATTGGCACGGATTATAAGACTGCAAGTATTTACTCAAACGATGTCGAATTTAGCTAATCCATTTAGCGTTGTTACATGGCAATGTCACCTTTGCCATCGCGAATGAGTTCTAGCTGCGAGAATGCAAAAGCTAGTCGCTGCGTAAACGCGCCCTTATGCTCGAATCCAACAATGGCTCGGACGCTGGAACAACATGGCTGCGCGCCCTCGACATTGTTAAATCCCAGCACTCGGAAAGCGGCCGATATCGTATACAATTTCCCCCCCCCCCCCTCCCCCCCATGTGTAACAACGTACGCATGCTTCAGGGAAACCAATTTTGTGGAAAGCGCAGCGCACGTTTCGTGGATAGGAAACAAAACATCTTTATGTCTCCTGCACTGCTGCGATACTTTCGTTAGGTATGACGCGTCCTCCGACACCCTGAAGACATGTAGTGAAGTTACTATGACTAACATGTCTGATGGATAGCATTGGTTGGATGGATTGGATGGATGGCATTGGCATTGGCTTGTGGTTCTCTATACAACTTTTCAGTTTACACCACTTTTCTACGACGTGTAGTTCAAAAGTTAACATTATGATGACCTTGGAGGACTATTCCAAGGTCATTTAAGCTAGCATCACTACGTGGTCCCCAAGCCATGTCATATCTATGTCCATTTTCGTGGTTGTCCTGTAAGATTTCGAATGGCAGCAGGCTTCTCCTGACTTTTGCATCACACTTTGTATTTTAATTATGCCCCAAACGGCACCTTGTATGTAGGCTTCGTGTCAACTTGGTCACATTATTAACATTGTTGGTTTTGTTTTTGTCGGCTCTTGTGGGGTGAGAGTATGTTTCTTTCAGTTTTATTATGTAATTTGACGTGAATAATCTGACTTACTTTTTCGTTTAGATTTTGATGCGGAAAGTGGGAGCTCGGCGTCTTCAAAATCGCTCGCAACCCCAGAATCCAAAGCCACCAAGGAGGTTTCCAAGACACCAAGCGAGACAAAAAAAATAAAAATAACAACAAAACAACCAAGTGAAAAATGAAATCTTTAAGGTAAAGCCTTTGCCCCGTCGCGCCAACAAAATAAGGAAGACTACTTCAAATTGTACGTACTATGCTTCAACGAGAATTCAATGGCAGCAAAAATAATTATCGTGAAAGATCTTTATTTGTTATGTTTGTTGTAATATTTTAACTATCGTTAAGATTAATTTTCAACTTTTTTTGAAAAGGTGCTTGGATAAGGATATTGAAAATATTTAGTTCTTTACATACAAATTCGTTGTGTGTGTATGGTAAACGAAACCGATGCCTACTGACAAATAGGCCTACAGCAAAAGGCACTAAAGGGCTAACCTCGACTTGGAGCGGGAGTGGGATGGAGAAGTGTCTTCTGATGAATCTATAGGTTGCAATTGATACCTGTTGATAATCAAGACGTGTTTTTTTTTTTATTCAAAATAAAACTGATTCTTTCGATAATTTCTGTAATTCTTACTTTTTCTTACTTTCACAGTTACGTCAACAATTAAAATTCTGACTCTTGATTGATTGTTGCAAGTGACGGTCTAAATTCAATGCCCTACGTCTAATTGACAGCATGCAGTTACTTCAGTGTAAGCGTAGATGCGTAATAGCATTCAGTAACGTCGAATTCAGTAATAGTTATTGTCATACTTTTGCAACAATGGGATGTGATAAGGGATTTATTGGATAGTTTTTTCGTCCAAGGAGGCAGCGCATTGTGTGAGTTCGAAATATATGCTGCCCCCGAGGACGTAAAAACTGTCTAGTAAATCCATTATCATATCAAAAACCAAAACTGGGAAAATGGGCCGTCAAGTTCCAAATGGTTCGGCCCTTCAAAGGAGTGATATCAACGCACCAAAACATTCGCCAAGTTAATCGCACCGCTTAATAGTTCGAAGGTTAAATGAAAACTAGAACATTGCTACTTACGGGAGCAATGTTCAAGTTTTCATATAACGTCCTAAGTATTATTCGGTGCGATTAGGTTGGCGAATGTTTTGGTGTGTTTATATCACTCCTTTGAATGGCCGAACCATTCAGAACTTGGCGGCCCCTTGTACCAGTTTTGGTTTTTGATATGATATCAGTCCTTTTTTTGAAATTGTGTATTGGACTCAACTCAACTACCGTGCAGATGTGTAATAACGTGCCACGTCAACAAGAAATTGGTTTTCAACACTTTGCTACTACCTTTGCCTAGAGGCCGAACCATTCTCAACTTAGTCACATCTTTATAGGCTTTTGGTTTGGTCTTAATTTTGTTGTAATTTGTTTTATTTACTTAGTTTCAGTGTGTTGATATCACTCGAGGGGCACCACTCTCAACTTGGTGGCCTCTCTACCAGTTTTTGGCTTTGTTTAGTTTGCTTGGTTTTAACAGTTCGTTTATTTTTCGTGAATCAGATGGGAATACAATTTCTGTGTCAACGTTGTTTACATTTATCGTTATACACTAGTGTGTGTCTAGGCACGCACGTGAGACACGTTGTCATTGTCCGAACTTCGGCCGTCCAATGAGGGACGATGCTAACAATGGTTATAACAATATTTTCGTACGTATGCGCCGTACCACGCCTTCCCCGTTACACCCCAGGTTCCAAACCATAAAAGGGCACGCAGTTCGTATTCTATACTGCAGCCATTCTTCCTTTTTTATAGCTACAAACCTACCCGTTATTTCGGTATCGATGAATAATCTCCCTATGGAAATTAACATGGGGATGAGCGTACTAAGCTAGCTAGTTAGTAACTAGTAACACATTTACAGTGTTATTGAGGGTCAGATTTTGCATTGAAAGCAGCTTAGCTGGCATTACTACACGGGTTAATTTTTGTCAGGTGGGTCATTGCTTTCGATTTCAACACAATTTAAGCTTTTGTACTGCATTATTTTTCCTCAAATAGCTGAAATGTGCTCAACTATGCTTCAGGATATTAGACACTGACGCTATGGCGTCGGCGTCGCGCTACAATGGTTGACAACCTCGACAATATAACTGATGTGATATTTGTTGTGATGATTGTTGCCTAACTTGTGGCGACACACATGAGATCGCTGTTGCAATGCGTAATACAGCTGTGTGCCTCAACGGTTTCGTTGGTTGGAGTGTCAAGTTTTCTACCAGCGGCAGCATTGTGAACCTTTTGAAACTTGATTACTGTTAAAAACTATTGTACTGATGATTGTTTGGCTTGCAGTTAAATGCGTAATTATCTGTATGACCTTAACGTTGTATTAACGAAGCCTATTGTAAATCATTTCGATGTAGTGGCTTTAGACTGTAGCTATAACGACTTTCAATTTATGCTAATTAATGTTTATCGATCACCAAGCCTACAAATGAGGCCATTCATTGAAGAGCTTTACAATTTTTCGGAACAATACGATTGTAAAAACATTATTTTATTAGGAGACATCAACATCGATTTATTAAGTGTTAATTCGAAGCTTGTCTCGGATTACCTTGATTTAATGAGCGAATTTGGATTCCACTCGCTTATGAACGTTCCAACTAGAGTCACACCTAACACAAAATCATGTCTTGACCACATTTTTGTTCGATTACCAGACCGAACTAATGCAGAATCGGCTGTAATTCAAACCTCAATTACAGACCATTTTGGGACCGCACTTTATATTGACATAAAAAAACAGCATAATATTCAATGTCTGACGATAAACAATCGTGGGAAATTAACTACTCTGCATTTGAAAACCTTATCAGAGGTGAAAACTGGCAGAATGTGTACTTGCAGCATGATGTAAATGTGGCTTTTAATATTTTTCTTCCAAGGAAAACAAACTTAAGCCATAGATGACTAGTGGTATTCTTAAGTCGATTAGAAAGCGTGATATGTTGTTTGGTAAACTTAAAAAAGCAACCATTTAATGAGAGACTGAAAAATTACTATTCTAATTATCGTAATTTATTGACGAATTTAATTAAACGACAGAAAGAGGATTTTTACAAAGCTAAATTTGAAACTGCTGGAAAAGACATTAAAAAGAAGTGGAATGTTATGCAAGAATTAACTGGTGGGGCACAAAAAATACTTCCTAAAAATGGTGATTCGTCACAGCTTGCTGCCCAGTTCAGTGTTCATTTCTAACATCGCAAAGTCACTGAACTCTGAAAATTCAAGTAATACACTTCAGTTAGGTGCAAATATGCATATTCCACGCAATCCTATTTCTTTCTTTTTTCAAACCCGTCACTAAAATTGAACTTGAAAAATTTATTGATAACTTGATCAACGGCAAGGCTGCAGGTCATGATGGGGTCACGGTTAAATTACTTAAGGACAACAAAACTACTTTAGTACCCGTCTTATTATTTTTGTTTAACTGTTGTCTTTTGAAAATGCAGTCTTTCCAAGAACATTTAAGAAAGCTATTGTTACCCCTGTCTTTAAATCAGGGGATAAGGACAATTTTAGCAATTACCGTCCAATTTCACTGCTTTCAGTAATTTCAAAGTTACTTAAAACGTGTATGAAAAATAGATTATCACACTTCCTCGAGCAATGCAACTTTTTCTCTAAACGTCAGTTTGGTTTTCAAAAAGGAGTTGGCACTGAGGATGCTATTCTTGAATTCACCAACGCTGTATACAATTCACTTGACACTGGTAACGTAACAATTGGCATTTTTCTGGAAATTGGTAAAGCATTTGATACTGTTCCCCATAATCGGCTGCTATTAAAACTTGACCTTGCTGGAATTAGAGGCTTCCAACTGAATTGGTTTAAAACATATTTTCTTGAAAGATCCCAGGCAGTTGAAATCAGCGACCACTGCAGTAAAGATACTAACATTACGTGTGGCGTTCCCCAAGGCTCCATCCTTGGCTTTTGACTTTTGTAACCTACATCTTCTTGGGCAAATGGTCTCTTTTGCTGACGACACTGCAGTTTTGAACTCGGATAGCTCAACGACGATTCGGCATCAGGTTGAGCATTCAGCATTAATGAGAACCAAAATGAATTTAAATACTGCCAAAGCTAAATACATTGTCTTTGCTCTCAAAGATGTCGAGTCTCATGCTCCATTTAACATTATTTACCATAAGGCGGGTTGCAGTGTACAGTGTACATGTCCCACGTTGGTGAAAGTTGAATCTATTCGTTATCTTGGTGTCATTTCAGACCAAAGAATGTGTTGGAAACAACATGTACAACACGTCTGCAATAAGCTAAGATACTCTTTGTACAAATTCTACACTTTACGAAAAGTTGTATCATCCTTGTTCCTGAGGCAAATTTATTTTGCGTTGGTACAGTCGTATCTTCAATATGGAATCACGAGCTGGGGTGGAACTTATCTTACTAACTTGAAACCATTAATTACTCTTCAAAAAACAAAGTTATTAGAGCTGTGGGCTCCCATAAATACACGACACCGTCTGCCCCTCTATTCAAATTGTACAACATATTATCTCTTAGGCAACTGTACGTTGAGAAAACCTTGGCTCAGTACAAAAAAACTGTTGATCACACAGCTGTTGCTCTTTTAAATACTAGAGCTTACAGTCAGCTCCACATTTTGTTACCAAAAGCCAGACGGGAAATTCTACATAAAAGTTTTCTATATCAGGCCCCAAAGATTTACAATGCCCTACCATTTCACTTCAAAACCATCCGATCAGCTCATTGTTTCAAATCGAGGGTACGCGAATGGATTGTTGGGCTTGCTGTCCTAGAATCCTTGTTTATTATTAATATTTAATACCCTTATTGTTTTTGTATATCTATCGAATGCTCGACTTGTGTAGATATGTACTTGACTTACTTTTTTGTTTATATTTTAATCTGACATATTTTCATATTATTTTATGCAGAATCTGTTGCCATCTAATGATATTTTAATTATTTTCCTCGTTGGGTTCTGTGTTGCACACGAGTTTACTCCGCAACACAGATTTACACACTCATGATTTCGTTGCCATTGTAGCTATTGAAATGCTTTGGAGTGCAATAAACTTACCTACTTACTATATACCCATTTGCCTTAAAGAAGGGGTATAAGACGCTAACAATGTAGAAGCCAAACAATGCTTACAATACTTATTTTTGTTACGAGAATAAAATGACGACGCCGCTAACAATGTAGAAGCCTAACAATCAAAAGCTTCAATAACGGTGGCTGTTAGAGCCGAATTGAGTAATTTCAAAGTTGGTTGAGTAACAATCACTGCCTGCGCGATCGTAGTTGCGGGCTTTTCGCGTTGGTATCAAGACAGTGAAACAGGCAACGCAGCTACACTGAGTAGTGCTATTTACTTTTTTAAGAAGACCAAATACCCCGGAACCCCCGGGGAGGGGGGGGGGGGGGCCGGCTTGGACAAATCACCCAATGAGGAAGTTCCGAGAGGGGGAGCAAGGGCAGGGGGACCGGGGAAGGGCAAAGGGTGCGGGGAACAGAGGAGTGTCGGGGGCCTTTTTATGCCATGCTGCTCAGTATAGTATTTCGCTGGCGCATGCACAGATCATTAGCCCCAAAATACCGCCGACGCCCGGGAAAAGAGCGCAAACCATACAATGGTGGCGGGGGAACAGGAGGACGCTTTCAATTCATTCTGCTCAGTATAGTATTTCGCTCGCACACGCGCAGATAATCTGCGCGGATACAGCTAGTTTTTTTTAATAGACTACACTTTGCACAGTAGTTGCTATAAACAATTATTGGCGGCGGCGACTCAAACAGCAGTGGCTATTGTTTTATTTTTAGTCGGTGGCGATGGTGGTGGGCTGTGAAAAGAGGCTACAAATAGCTAAACAGAAAGTAAATGCTGGAGCAAACGAAAGTCTATTAAAATAAAAAATATGATACGTAACTTAGACCTATACACGATTTAAAAAAAAAAAGCTAAAATAATAAGTCCAGCAAAGAGGACGTCACACCAAAAGGCAAAGAGTGAGTATTGCACCCATTTTTTTTAGGAGCATTACCAAATCATTACAATAAAAACTACAATAAGTGTGAAATGAAAATCTGTTCGCTCCGCCACGATAGGCCAAAGCCTGTTTCCCAGTAGCAAGAATCCACCACACGGTCATAAAATCCACTAAAAAATATTTAATTTCAAGGGATAATTTTCCACCTAGATCACAATAAAATACTGCAAAAGATGATCACCACACTTCCGCCAAACGTTCCAGCGCTACACTACATCTTGGAAAAACGCACAGACCACTCTAAAACCACATGGTGGTCTGTGCTTTTTTCCAAGCTGCTGGAGTGTAGCGTTGGAACGTTTGGTTGGGAAAATTATCTCCTGAAAATTAAATATTGTTTGTTGATTTTAATGACCAAGTGGTGGTTTCTTGCTACCAGGAGCAAGGCGTTTATGTTTTTAACTACTACAGGCACAATCAATATCAAGTTATCGACGTCTTTAATTCGTTTATGTTTTGTGTTAAAATATCCATCGGAGTCTTCCTTCAAACCGGCGTCGGATTTAAATTATATTACGTCAGTTACTAAATCGCTAATCGGAGAATAGGTTACGGCATCTTCGGGCTCTAGAGCAGCTCTGACTTTAGTTAGGCACTTATTCTGGTCGTTATCTTGATTCAAAATTAAAATAAATCAAAAGCCAGTATAGCTTTCATCTTCGGTATCCGGGCAAAATGCCCCCGACAATTCGCCCCCCCCCCCCCGAAAAACTGCCCCCAGGAAAAAACGCCCCCACGAGAAAAATGGCACTAGGAAAAATGTCCCCTAGCAAAGGAAAATGTCCCTGTGGTGGTCATCGTAGCTGAACCTCAGATTTGAGACGGTCCATCTACACGAGCATCAGTTTGCTTCAGGAGACTTATAAAAAAAATTGAAAAAAGGATCTTTGCGTATTTACTAAACTCTCCCTTTACAATAATTCACAACTAATTTGTATTCCTTAAACTAGCCTTCTTTCTCCTTCAGAAATGTCTAGTGAGGTTCAGAATTGAGCTGGTTCATCTGTACGAGCATTAGTTTCCTTCAGCTGACCTAAAGCTCCAAGTCATTTTTATTTTTTAAATATCCTAAGAGTACAAATATCATAAAGGTTGTAAAGGTACAAATTCGTTACAGAAAGCCTTACTGGGAACGTGGAACTGCTCACAATTTTAATGTCACTGTTCGAGTTGAATTAGATTTTAAGAAAAACAGTATATCTTTAAAGAAAATCAAATGCAAACGTAGAGTGTCACTAAGGCACAAATTCGCCTAGCTGATTCCCTACTGGAGGCGTGGAATTGCTAAAAATTTTAACTTTTAAAAAAATAAATTTCTTGGAGTCTTAAGCCACTGAAGCAAACTAATGCTCGTAAAATGAAGAGGCACAATTTTGAACCTTACTGGTTAAGGAATTGTAGTTAAGGATGGGGCGAATCCGGCGATACGAACCAGGAAACCATGTTTCCATAATGAGGCGAGGGGCGTTTTTTCTTAAGGGCATTTTTTTCCTGGGGGCGATTTTTCCTAGAGGCGTTATTTCATGGGGGAATTTTTGCCCGGGGATGTTTTGTTGGGGGCATTTTTTGTGGGGGATTTCGTCGAGGGAGTTTTTTCATAAATCCTTCTCTTCACTAGCTTCAATGACTGACCAAATTTATTTCCCGGAATATTTATTTTTTTATACAATATATTTTTTTTTAATGTAAATTAAAAAGAACTATTTTTTCGTTTCTAATAAAGAATTAAAAAAAATCATTCCTTTCTACCTTCACACATTAGATGTTAAATTGTAGGGCCGGCAATTGCGGAAAAGCAGATTTACTGTGTAATTTTTTTGTAACGAAGTTTGGCTGGATTATGGAGGAGTTTTATATCAAAACTTTACGTTAGCCTAAATAACAGGTTTTACAGTCGATATTTGCGGGAAATTGGAGAAGGTGTAGGATGGAACACAGCATTTTTCCATCACTACCAAATCGATTTAATTCCTCCCGAAGAAATGGATCCAGCACTTCGTAACCCGTCATTTTCGACAATGGTCTTTTACACAAACAAAAGAACATCGAACGTTACTTAGCTCAAGGACATCACGCAACTCCAGTAGTATAAATCCTCCACCAACGAAACTCCAATCCAGCACCATTATTGCAAATTCCTCTAAACGTAGAAATGGTTAAGAAAAGTGCGTTTTATACAGTTAAAAAGACACTCGAGATCGACGCATAAAACTGGTAAGCACAGAGAGAGACCTAATATTTCAAAGCCTTCCAATGGTTGGCTCCATTTTCAAAGGATTTCCAAAAAATAACAAAGAAACTCGCAAAATCAATCGCCAGTTTATACCTGGTCGCTAAGCTGAAGGAAACGTACCAAGGAATTCTGGGAGTTAAGGTAGGTTAAAATAATTCTGAGGAAGAGGATGGAAGTAAGAGTAGCAAAGCCTTGGATAGGTAGAGAAGAAACCGTTTTCGCCCCATATCTTGGCCATTTTAGTGATCGTCTTACCCAGTTCCTTCACGAATTAGGCGTTAGATTTATTCCTACCCCAACCCATCACCTGAAACAAATTCTTACAAAGCCGCAATCCGTGTCTCTAAACCTCTTCCTGGCTATTTTATAAATAAATAACTGAGCAAAAAACGGCTTCGCCGTTTAGAAAAAAAAACATTAGAGCTCGTATCCCCATACTCACAGCCCTGAAGGTACACGAATAAAAACGGATTAGAGCTCACTCGAACGCAAGAACTATAATTTGAACTATAATTTGTGTTCATTTTGTGTATGCATTTTTATCTTTCAATTTTATAGCGTTTTGCAGTTTATGGCGTCTATTTTGTGTGTGTGTTTGTGGGTTTACGTTTTGCAAATTGGAGTTCAAATTATAGAGTTCGAGTGAACTCTAATCCGTTTTTATTAGTGTACCTTCAGGGCTGTGAGTATGGGGATACGGGTTTTTTTTTTCTAAACGGCGAAGCCGTTTTTTGCTCAGTTAATTTGTTGGCTTTTTTCGCTTCCATTTTATATGTGTCCACTGTCCACCCATTATTGTTTTCGAAAAAACGGAACATTAGAAATAGATACTTATGTTTAGGTTCCGCCGAAGGTTTGTCCCATGATAATTATTTGATGGCA
>JAHWFP010102607.1:19590-32369 GCA_023313725.1 Lithobius niger | reverse complement strand
CATTCATGCGATCATAACGTATTTCTGTTACTCATAATAATCATTAAAATAACGAACAAGTAGTCATAAATCAACAGTCAAATAGCTGGGTAACCTCTCACTCTACCCTGAACGGGAGTTCATCTATTCTAATTCTGCTCACAGCTTTACATCAGTCAGCTCAATGGGGCACCTGACATAGTAACGGTTGGCTCTCTTGGAAACTTCCTACACTTCCATCGATGTAATAAATACTATTTGGCCAGGCAAGGGTTGTCAAAATAATGATGCTGTGTCCTGGATGTGTTGTTCTGAAGGCGACATTGGCTCTAACTATTCTAATACTGGTTATTGGCGAAAGGGTTACATAAGGAGGAAGTAGGTCAACCTTGTTTGCGGGTTACGCTAATGACGTCACGGGCGAGCTGGTGGACGTGACCAATTTAATGAGGGAAAGGGTTAACACATCTCAGGTCTGTAACTGCACGAGGCCATGGGCTCCTCCAAGTGAAAGTACATTTCCACTCTCTTGTAGCCTACTTAGCTTTACATTAAATAAATAAAATACTGGCTAATCGAATATTGCTTCTCTATGTGGTTTTCAAGTAAAGACCTTTCTGGTCCTGCAAACTGACTTCCATGTCGAGTAATTAATGACAGAATATAGGTAGTCTAGTCTTCTGCTAGCCTGCTATACAACTAGTTTACTTCGGCTAGTCTTGTTACTATTAGTCAGTTAAGGTACGTACTGTTATACATGAATAATATATGTGTGGGTTAGCCAATATAATACATATGCTGAGCCAATAATTTTAAGACAATAGCTTAAAGCTTTCCTAGCCTTTATACACTTAATCAGTACGCTAGTTAATATGAAGAAGTGTAGTTATGAACCAACATATGTAAGTTAACATTTGTACGGCCATGAAGGGTTAATTATGCAGGCATGCATAATGTACATAATTTGTCTATTAATGAGCTCATAACCCCCATAACATCACGGAACTCACAGCTATGAAAGCACACAAATAAAAACGGATTAGAGTTCACTCGAACGAAACGAACTATAATTTGAACTCCCAATTCCAGGAAACAAGGATTGTTTTTATTCTTAGATAATATCAGAAGAATGAACACAATACTTAGTATTTGAATTGCGTTATGTCCGTGACTGTGTGAGAGAGAATGGTCTTTAATCGTTTGTACTCTTTTTTAGTGAAGAATAATAGTTTAAAAGACAATCAGTATGGTTTTTGTAGTGGTTGGAGAACTGAGGATGCTGCCCTGAAACTTACCGAACACATTGTGTCAATTAAAAAAAAAACCATTATACAATTGCTATTTTTTTTTTTTTAGATCTAAAGAAAGCATTCGACATTGTCAACCACCAAAGCTTACTTCAAAAACTTTCCCATTATGGTGTTCGGGGAATTGCAAATGATTGGTTCAGGAGCTATCGTGCCGACAGGCAGCAGTTTGTTCAGGTATCAAATGCCTACTCTACTCGTAAATTAATTGACTGTGGTGTTCCCCAAGCGTCCATTCTAGGTCCTTTATTGTTTCTCCTTTACATAAATGAACTTCCTGCCATTTTGAAACTTTTGCAGTCCATTTTATTTGCTGACGATACAACCTTGTATATATCAGATAATAATAATCTTCAGTCTTCAGAAAACACGCAATGAGGAATTAAAAAGTGGCACATTGGCTCAGCTTAAACAGACTATCCTTGAACACAGTCAAGACAAACTACATGATTTTCAGAGTCCGCCAAAAATGCTGCAATTATAAGCCCGATAATAACTCTAAATTAACAGAAACAGACAGCACAACTTTTTGGGTTTAAGACTTGATTCACAATTCACATTTGAACTGGAATGAGGATATCCATTTTATTGCCAACAAAATTTGAAAAAGGCACTGGTATTCTGCATAAACTTAAAGCCGACCTACCTCAAAAATGTCTTAGCCAAATTTATCATACTTTAATTCAACCCTATATCAACTACTGTGCTTTAGCAAGGATGAATACTTGCAGTTTAGACTACAGTTGCTTCAAAAAAGAGCTGTAAGATCGATTTGTAACAAGCCTGTCCAGTGGCGTAGCCAGAAATTTGGGCAACATGTGCCTGGGCAGAGGGCAACATGTGTACAAGGAAGATCTGGTGCCTGTGGAAAATAGGTAGTTACTGGCGAAAAGGGCAACGTGTGCGAACACTGAGGGCAAAGTGTACATTGCACACGTTTGCACACCCTTAGCTACGCCACTGAGCCTGTTAAAGAACAGTCTACCATTTTTCTCCAAGCTACACATTTTGCCCATTCAGAAAAATTATGACTTCAAAGTTGGTGTTTATATATACATATACAAGTGTAACAGTATTCCCACTTCATTGCTGCAACACTCGATCTGCTTCAAGATCCTACAAAACAACCATAAGTCAGTCATCTTTACACGGACAAATGCCTATCGTTTGGATATCCCAGAGCAAATTAAAAACTGCCAGTCCATAAATACCTTACACATATCGTCTTCGATATGTCCCTTCTAACTTAATGCCGGTTTTCTCATCCAGGCGTTTTTCCTTTTTCTCCCCCTAACAAATTATTCAACCTTCGTACAAAGTAAGATAATACATTTTTGAATAATTAACAATTGTTAGATGCATTGTGCACATTCTGAAATTGTGCTTCTTATATTTTTTCCTTATTTTATTGTTTTCCTAATTTTCCACTAAATTGTATTTATTGTATTTGATGTTGTCTTGGGCGACTTAACTTATTCACCACTTTTGTTTTTTTTATTGTATCTCACTGTTTGTGCAATAAAGCCCCGTCTCTCTCTCTCTCTGTTGGTGTGTTTAATTTGTGTAGTATCAGTCGCTTTATTTGGTTCTTGTTTTGTCTTGGTTAGCGGGTTTACATTTTGATTCTATTTCGTTTGAGTGGTGATGTGTGTATTTTGTGTGTGCATTTGTAATGTGTGAAAGATACATGTTCTTTCTCGTTAAGGGCGTTTGTTTGTCAAATTTCAGTGAACAAGGACCTATTTTTAATTCCTTAGTAATATCAGAAAGAGATGTGACAATGCAGCTGCCGGAGTTGGTTGCTGCATTGCCACGGGATTCCTACTCAAATTGCGCTTGCCGCTGCCATTTCATGTTCGCGTGATGGGCGCCGCCATCTTATTTTTCGGTTGCGAGCAGAAATCACGCGCTGCCATGACAGTTGGCGTGTGGGATGAGGTTCGCGAGGGATTCACGTGAAGGAACGAGATGCTACGAGAAGAACGCAAACTTTCCTGCGTAGCCGTTGGATCACGTGACCAAGTTCATTCATGAAGGAAAATAACCGTCGAGTCGAAATTGCAGCACCAGCTCAATGAAAAAATTAACGCCGCAAAGTACAGTTTTTTGAGTCGGAATTTCACACTCACCCTTTCATACCAGTAATGAATGTCCGAAACGTTATTTTCTTGACATTTTCTACAGACAAAGGTAAAGTTTTGAGAACGCAGATTCATCACACCATTATGAAATAAGTTTGGCTAACTCCACAGTTCATAATTTACCAAATGTACTCAGTCACTCACAAATTGTGCCGGTAGAGTGATTAGGATTTTCTTCTTTCCTTGGGGCCGTGGAGGTCGAAAAAAGACATGTAGGGCCCCAAGAAACGCCAAGATGTGACAATGCAGCCGATGGATGGAGTTGGTTGCTGCACTGTATGGAATTCCTACTCTTTTAATCCGCTCAATCACTCACTCAAGACAGTCTTACCACGAACACTTAGCTTTATTCCAGCTCTGCAAATCTCCGCCATTAAGTCAGCTTGGGTGGGGAGTCGTCTCTCGGCTCTCCTCCTCCTGCCCGCTGCCTAAGCTCAGCAATGATACTGCTCGCACATAAGACCATCTCTGACTCGGTGGCGGGAATGACTACCGAGCTCCGGACAGGGCTCGCACGACAAGGCCATGGGCAGACAGGGAGAAGGTGAAGCCCCCGACACAGACGTCTCTGGTTGCGTTTAAAATGTCAATGAGTGTGGGTGTGTTTAATTTGTGTATTATGCGGGCGTTTTGCTATTTGGGGATTTTGTTTTGTTTTCTTTGGGGTGTTCCCTTGAATTGGAGTCGACAACGCTTGCTACACTTCCTAAATAATTTTTTTGTGTTTTATTACCTTAACCCTTTTAAGTCCAAGCCATTTTTTCAATTCGCGAGCGAGAAAGTCCATGGCCGCAACATGGATGCCATGAACAAGTTGCATACCTCACGAAAATAAATTGTACTAAAAAAACTATGTGGTCTTGGCGTAAAAAAATTCGCAGACGTAAAAATTATATTGTAAATTATTGAACAGAAATATAATTGGGACCATCATCCTAATTTTCTTTATTTAAAAAAATTCTAAAGTTCGACTATGTAAACAGCGCTAACGAAAGTTTCAACTTACAGTACTCGGACTGATAACATCCATTCGATATTCTTCCGTCACAATGCCTGTATTACTTCCGAAATCATTATTTTATGTTTTATTACTGTAAAAATAGTTTAAAGTTGCTTTATTCCCACAATATTTAGGATCGCTAAAAGCTCACTACCACTTCGTCCAGAGCGGCCATATTGATCAGCTGCCCGCAAGCGAACGCGCTCCTGCTAGCGCCAATGAATAAGACCTTGACTCGCTTCGCGTGACGTCACAAATGAACGGTCGAAGGGTCACGTGCCGTGAACGAACCAATAAGCGCACGCGATAGCACGCGATCGGGAAGATTTGAACAAGGGCCGTTGAAACAGCACTTTTCATTCGAGGAATACGGGCAGTGACGTTGGAGTTGATGACATCATTTTTCGCGGGCTAGAAAATTGGGAATCCCTTCTCTCGAACGCGCTCAAGATGGTGGCTGCACGTTGCGTAGTTCCGGAGATACGATCGTTGGAACCGAGGGCTGTTTTCAGCAAACAAATGCAATTTTCACGTCGATTTTGGCGACGATGCCAACAATAACATCGACTTAAGGTAATAAAAATATGATTTGAATTAAATAAACCGAAATGAACCTTAAATATACGTTCCAAAATACCTAATTCAATCGGAGTTACCCTCCAATGTATCGTAGCTCGGACTCAAAAGGGTTAAAAGTTAACATTCACGATCGTTGAAAGCGCACTACAAATTCTTCGTAAGCCGCCATTGAACCGGCTGCCCGCAAGCGACGGGCACCTGCTAGCACCAATGGATGCGAACTTGACTTACTTTGCATGACGTCACTAGTGAACGGCCCTTTCGCGATGAAGGATTATGTGCCTCGAACTAACCAATCGGCGCTCGCGGTACCGAAGAGTTTGAACAAAGGCGGCTGAAATGGCACATTTCATTCGAGGAATATAGACAGTGACGTAGGAATTGATGAAGTCCTTTTTTGCGCGCAAGAAAATTGAGATCCCCCTCTCGAATGAGACCAAGATGGCGGCTGTGCGTTGCGTTGTTCCGGAGATATGATCGTTTGACCCAAGGGTTATTTTCAGAAAACAAATGCAATTTCACGTCAATTTTGGCAATGATGCCAACAATAACGTCAATTAAGGTAATAAAAAGATAATATTGAATTAAATTAACTGAAAATATACGTTCCAAAATACCTAATTCAATCGGATTTACTTCTGTTATGTACGCAATAGGATTTTTTTGAACATTTTTAACAGAGCCTAGAACTGAGCAAACAATATACCTTCATCAGGCTTTTTCAAAAGATTTTGAGACAATGATATACCGTCACTTAGGCCCGAAAGGGTTAAAGCAGTTCGTTGGACTCGTAACTCTAGTTTTGGGCTTTGGAATGCTCTATTATAGCTAGCTCTATCGTGTGTGCTGTGTTTTGGCAGCACCGAACTGGGTGCGGTAGTGGACGTTTTTTGGCAAATGTGTGGCGGTTATCGAAGGACCTGTAAATGTCTTAAAGACCAAAGGTGTTTTGCAACATTTCCTGAATTTACTGGGGCAGTTTTGCCAACTGTGGAGTCCCTTATGGACTAATGAAACATGGTACAACAACTGTACTGTTGACCTTGGGTGTTTTAATCAACGTCAAAGCCGCTGTCACACGCCTAAGCTTTTCAGCCGACTATTCAGGTAAGGGCAAGCCTCTTTCAGGCTGTTTAAAGGTGCACGACTCGTTGAGGAAAAAACAGACCAACACGATCTCTACTTTTTGCTTTTAGTTGTTATTAAATGGTCAAATTATAGTTGTTAAAGGTATGCTGGAAATGCAACCTAAGGAACTTACGTTAAACTTCCTGTTTGAATCTTACACCTGAAACGTTCTATTTTTGTTGTTTGAAAAGGGTTGGTTAGTACCCAGGCTTAACTCTATTTAGGGTACTACGGACACTAGTCCAGGTGAGAAAAACTGTTCTGTCTACCTGTCGGTGAAAAAGGGTAACCTTGGTTTATTAATTTTCCCACACTGAAAATTAATTACCTTGTAGCTATATGGTTAAGGGAAAAAAAATCGGCAATCGCCGTTTACAGTGGTCAAAAGCAGACGATCAAAACCACACACAAAGCCAAAAAAAAGCACACATATCTCCAAGTTCCCATAAATTTTTGGTGGCCGACGGCCATATTCTTCAGAAAAAACACTTTCGCAACGCAAGAGATATTTACTTCATTTTGAAATTTGCGCCTATGAGGAGGGGACGACTGATCTATATATCATCATGGCACTCAAGCTGGGAGCCCCATTTCTTACTTAGCCCTGTTGCAAGCTGGGGTTTCACAAGTAGGTCGATTGCGCTGTACGTGGCTCCCATATGTTCATGAGGGGAAGACCCTTTCTTTGAAAAAGACGTATACTATTGATTCAAGTGCACGAAGATGGTGGTCGTGCAATGAGTTTGAAGGAACTCGTAAAATACAGAACAGGCACAAAAATTTCGCTAGAAGTCCAGTCCAGTAGACGTGATCATGCACTACATGTGTATGGACAGAACACTCTATATCCATTGGATAGCAGGTACACGCAAGGCGCAATTCCAGGAAAATTTATGCCACCGAAGAGCATGATCACTCCTACTAATTTTCTGACCGTGCATGCACTACAATGAGGTGCACAAAAAGGCAAGGAAACAGACGTTTCCGCTCAATGAACCAGTACTGTGAACAAGCATATGAAAACATTACGAATCATTATCGACTAGCCCAGCATTGTTGAAATACTACACCCCCCCCCCATTCGGTTCTTCGTTAACCCTGCATTGGTTTTGTAGTACACGTGAAAAGGTTTTGTGCATGTGTTAATTTATGCAATTTTTTCATGCTTGAGGACAACACCGTTACAGTTTGCCTCGTCTTTTTGTGCCATTTATTGAACAGTCAAAACACAATGCTTTCTCAACCAAACCCTTTTATTATCTTCAAGTGAGAGAACTAGTACTACTGAAGGTACAATTATTCTTGTAACCAAATTTCAGTAGTTTAAAAAAGGTAAAAATGTATGACAGGACGCAAATTGCATATCCATGATACTCGGCATTAATCGTTATTAAGTATCTGCCAAACAATAGAGAGGCGGCATAGAACTTTCAATCAACATGTATTAAATAGATAATTAAGTTTAACTTTATACATAGCTACCTGTTTTAACTATTTAATAGCAAAGTTGACTGGACTTCGCAGCCAGTTGTTAACCCTGCATCCATGTTGTCCAAGTGTCATTCGTTAAAATGGGCTAGACAAAAGGATCATCAACGAACTTGTAACGCCCCTCGCAACGGAGCAGCAGGCAGATGTCAGTGAAGGTTTTGTCGTCGTCGCGCTGCCCTTTGCTTGTCAAAGCGTAGCTCCATCTCCTCGAGCACCTTAGGCGTGTAGCGCACCACTAGCTTGACGGTGCCTTGTGCCTGTTTCAGCAGCTCCACTGCACGCTCATGATGCTCGCCTTCCACACTCTGAGGAATAAAACAAGATGCCGAGTAAAAATCAACCTGACAATCACAAAATGTCGCTCTTACGCATTAACAGACAATTTTTAGAGAATGTATCACCAAACAAAAGTAAAAATAAGCCCCAACGTGCCGCGTACATTGTGAGGGGTGGCCCCAAACAATGTGAGTAAGCATGACCTAATGGTCAGAGAGGTCGACTACCTGCCAAATGAACACCGCAGCAAATCCTACGACTAACTACCTAAAATAAATGTCTAAAAGCCGTCTGATGATGTAAAAAAGTTATACAGGCTGCACTGATACCTAAACTAAATCAGATTAACCATCGATGTCAAGAATCCGATTTTCAAAGTTTGAACAAGATACAAATTTGCACTCCATGGTCAGTTACTAGTTTTAAAAATTCTTTGATTCTAGTGTTGCATGGTATACCGGTACTCACAGTATGACATTAGAACCTCGATTATCCGAACTAATTTGGACCAAAAGGTGTTCAGATCATCAAAAATTCGGACAAACCAATTTTACATGTAAGATAACAGGAAAACTTTTTTCTTCATTCAGTTTTAGTGTTTGTGAACTATGCTTAATTATATAAGACTACTGAAAAGAAAATGTTGCATGAAATTACACCAGGAAAGTAAATAAAGCAAAGTGAATGCTTACTCCTTCTCTAAAAAATGGCAAATTTCTGAATATTTTGTGAAAGTGGGAGTTCGGATAATCGGGGTGTTTGGATAATCGAGGCAATGGATTTTAGCGCAAGTGTGGGGTACAGCTTCTTCTCTTTAAAAAGGATTTCGGTGTTTTTGAAGTCTGGTTGGTGGCCTGTGTCAACGAATTGTACTGCTAGAGGTCGAAGTGTTGAACCGCTGATTTGTGCTCAGCATTTCGAGTTTTGATCATGCGTTTTGTGTGGCATACGTAGGTGGTGAGGCACTGTAGGCATGGAATGCGGTACACAACATTGGATTGTAGGGTGAGGTGGGTCGGTGGCGGTCCTGGTTGAAGTAGTGTTTTAATGTTGGGGGGGAGGGGGGGGGGGGGTGTGGAGAACCTTATGCGGATGTTGGCCTCCTCCAAAAACCAACACCATGCATCTCGCCAAAGGGGCCTTCAGAAATATAAATGCACTCGTTCCCCACCACCTACAATGAAAACCTATCCCTGCACTGAAGCACACAAAAGCCGGCTCAATCACAACAGGGGCCATAAACAATTAAATTTAAACTCACAGAACGGCCACCACAACCACAACAAGAAAGGAAGAAGGACGGGATGTAGTGCTCCAAAAACTTCATAAAATATGTGTAAATACTGTAAATAACAATTTTAAAGGCCTGAAGAATATCAGAGGAAAGAATCGAAAATTCGCCGTCGTACCAATCCAGTTGAGAGAGTTGAACCTTTAACCAAATTTTGAACATTATGAAACCTCAACGTAAAATGCCCATTTTTAATCCAAAATTTAATGCCCAACTTTCAAGTAATTCAGATTATTCTCCCATCACACATTGTAAGTTATTTTTTTCCAATAAACCATCTCTTACTTACCACTCCATTGACAGAGAGAAGCTGATCGCCGCGTTTAAGTCCTCCGTGACGATCAGCGATTCCGCCTGGAATAATGCGGGAGATGTAAATGGGAGAATTTTGTTCTTTGCCGCCCATCACGTTAAAACCCAAGCCCTCGTCTGTCTTGGGAAGTTCTACAACTCGTGGATGGGCGTGACCTTCGCTAGCAGCGAAGGCAGCTACAGTTGCCTGCAAAATATCAGTAGAGCAATGTTATTGCAAGTTTAGACTTCCTATTCTCACCCTAATTAAAGTTACTCACTATACATATAACACTAAGCACTCTATTTTACCTTAGCAGTGGCACTAGCTCGGATGTCTGGGCTGCCTGATATGTCGACCGTCTCATAGACATGCTCGTACACTTCACGAACAGCATTGCAAAAATCACTCTGTAGGACTTTCTGAAGAGCGGCTAGTTTTTGGGCTGGAACTTCACCTCCTGAAAATGAATTAGTCAGCAATTGAGCTTCGTAACTACGAGAGCAAACGCTTGTCACTTTTAAATTTCTATGTAAAAGCAGTCTTAGGTGATCACGATTTCTCTGAACAGTCTGGTTACATTTTATCGGCTGTTACTGGGTTCGTACGTGATGACGATTATTTGCAGGACAGCAAGAACTTTTAGTGTGTAAGAATGAGCACCAAAGCCGAACAAAACTATTAAACTTTCGGTTAATAATAATACACTAATGAATTAAGTTTACACAGAAGAACATACACAATACCACAACAGTAGAAGAACCATAGAAAGTTTGACTTGAATTTTCGGCAAAAACCTGCAAGTCATGTATGGCGCGTCGCGTCCACCATCTTCAGAACACGACACAACCAAAACAAACAAAAGTTATATCACTGGCGCAATAATTTCAAATAATTACGCTGTAGCGGAAGTAACCACTGAGCTAGACAGTTCGCTCCAACTGGGTACTCCACTTCCTCCAACTAGAGGCCAACTTGGATCTAATTAACTGGTCAATGTTGCCGTAGGGAGTGCTCTCGAGGTTCATTACAGCTACAGCATGATTGGAGAAATGCTTGATGATAATACTCTAAAGCCCTGTGGCGAGCGTCTCTAAGAAAGTTAGATTTGAACACGATGGCCGTTTCATCCCACGAGATGAAGTGTTTTGTTATATCCCGTTCTTTTTGTCAACTTTCAGGATGGCACTAACATGTTCTTCAATATGGGCCATAAGCTGTCCTCCCTCAACAGTTTTCCAAGATTAGGAGGATAGTGGATACCTTAGTAAGTACATCATGACGTGTCTACCACAGAGTTTGCCAATCTACTAGCTTCTCCCAGGAAGAAAGGTGACTGCCTCACATGATCTGTCTTACCCTGAGTGTTGCTGGTTGTCCATCAATTTAGCTCTTGCCCTTCCTTCTTCATTGCAGGGTTAATCATGCTTGCGGGATAGTTGAGAAACAAAAACATGGTCTTGGCTTGATCAAGGAATTGACGCTGAATGACTGGGATGGAGGAATGGTTTGGTGAGCCAGTTCAGTTCACTGGCCAGAAGAGCTCATAACTGTTGACGGGGGTGGCATGATCAGTAGGGGCTCACTCTCCCAGTGTGCGATGACTTCTAGAATAGTGTCAAGGAAATGGCGTCATCATTCCTGGTGAGCTTCACATCCAAAAATGGAAGGGTTCCACCATCTTCTCTCCGTTTGTGAACTTGATCGCTGGATGCCAGGAATTGGAAGCACTCAAGACTGCACATAAGTTATCAGCGGGTGGTGCAACTAATCGTCAATGCATCCTTTTCAGACTGCCAATTCCGTATATCAGAAAAAAACGTGTAGTCACATGTTCATCAATAAATCGTTATTGCAATTATATAATTGTTTATCATCATACTGACGATTATGATTAAAATATTTAATGCAAATGATAATAATAATAATTATCATTATAATTGTTGTTGCAATTTATTGATGAACACATGACGACTTAGTTGCATTCTTGCAGGCGACTAATTTCTGGCTCCCAGCGAACCAGGAATACAAAGCAAAAGATGGTGAAACCCTTCCATATTTGGTTATGAAGCTCAACGGAACATGATGGCACTGAAGCCTACGAACCATTCAGTAGCCATTACTGGGAGGGCGACCCCCCCTACCATGCCACTCTCGCCACTGGGAGAGCGACCCCGACCATGTCACTCTCGTCAACAGCCAGGAGCTCTTTTGGCCAATAAACTGTGCTGGATCATTGAACATTCCTCCACCCCAATCATTGCACGGCAATTCCTCGCGCAAGCCAAGATCAAGTTTTTGTTGCGCGACTATCCCGCAAGCATGGTTAACACTAAAATGAAGTAGGTATATACAGGGCAAGAACCAGATAGACGAACAACCAGCAACACCCAGGTGAAGACAGCAGACTATGTGAGGCAGTCACCTTTCTCCCTGAGAGAAGCGAGCAGGTCGGTAAAGTGCTAGTATCCTACTAATCCGAAAAGGCTGCTAAGGAGGAGAGATTTGCTTGTGCAGCAGTTGTCCACCCACCCCTCTTTTTGCGTACATTTAATGGCAGGATCCCTACCCCCACTCACCACAAACGGCCGACGAGCAAAGCAAAACATCCAGTGCCCTCCCTTCTTCATCCCCTTTGTTGCCTCCACCACAGCTCCCCCCTCCCTCCCTCCCTCATTGTCAGTTCTCTCACAGAGAAGAGTTGTACACTCCATGCCTTGCCAGAATTGCAATGCCATGTACGTTATGGAGACCCAAACACAGCTTGTGGACCGCATTAAAGAATATGTCAGTGCCATATTCTTTATGGTGACAATCGCAATCGACCCAGAAAACAACAAAACACACTCAACTTGTGGGATAAGACCGCCATAGCATTCAAATCGAATCTCTCAGAGACACCCACCTCAGGGCATCAGTGTCTATTGACATCATGCATTTCACCAATTGTGCTGTACCTCTAATAACCTGACAAGATCCACCTACGGCAGCATTGATCAGCTAATCTGACCCAAGCTGGCCTCCATGTTGCACAGGAAGTCGATTATACAGTTGGAGCACTCAGCACAGTGGCTGTTCCCTCAGCTTGAAATGAATGTTCCACCGATTTAACTTTTGTTCGTTTTGGCAGTGTCGTTTGCTGAAGATGTTGAACGTTCCCTACACGACTAGTTTTTCAACAAAAATTCAAGGCGAAGTTTCTACAGTCCTTCTGTTGTGGTTTGCGTATGTTCTTTTTCATTAAAGCTGTTATGCACCATTGTAAACAACAGTTAGGGACCACTCAGAATTTCTC